>JAVSBV010000029.1:6539817-6550260 GCA_033117975.1 Parotocinclus spilosoma | reverse complement strand
GACCAGTCTCTTATTCGGACCAAATTCTAAAGTACCGAAACAAACCCTATGATATACATATAATGTTTTTTGCTTATTTGGACCAAAATTCAGCTTAATCGGACCAAAGAACGTGTACAGTATGTAATATCCGTTAAGAAACTCTTTGTCTCTGGCATCACTACTCGAAAACTCCCGAGTTTCTTACCAGCCCTCTACTGCCACCTACAGGCCTTTGCCTAACATTTACTACAAAAAAGCCACAAGACGCCACTTAGCCACAGCAAAAGCAGATCAGCGATTTATAGGACGATTTTTGGGATCCCCGGTAGAATTTATGCTTTTATTAAAGGTCAATTGGTTGTATGGTTAACATTATTTGGGTACAGTTACAAACAGTTAATTGAAGGGTTTCGTAATACAAAAGAGAATATGTGTGTGAGCGTGCAAGATATTATATTCAATACAAACACAAGTAGCCTATATAAATGTCATATTTAAACTGTGCAAAGAAAAAAAACTAGACTTCAATATCCACTGGTATCTAAGCAACCTACAATACTCAGAAAATGTGCCTTAATATACTGATACATCGTCATAGAATCTAGTCCTATTACAACCTCTCGCTACATTAAATGGTTCTGTCCATCGATCCAAGCTGGACTATAGCACACGGCAAACTGTGAATAGAGGCAACAATTCCAGAAACCTTTTCCATGCTGTAAAGCCTTAATGATAATGTCTTATTGGAAGGAGATAGAAGGTGAGCCAGTATTCTGCTGGAGCCATCTATTTAATGAACGATACACCCTGGCTTTTAATAGCCACTCAGGATATAGGACACCCAATAACATTAAGGAAAAACAGAACTATCACAGATATTGTCGCAAAATTTAATAATCTGGTGCTAATTAAGAGTACATAAACATATACAATGGAGAGGCTCACTCTGAGGTTTCACACAGCACATTCAATCCACATGCAAGCAGTATTTTTAGTAACCAGCAATGTATTTTTCCATGTTTGAAACCAGTAAGCCATGCCTTCTTATTATACTGCACATCTATGAGTGTATCATTTTGTTAAACACTTGCTTATTTGATGTGGTAATTATGATCTGAAGTGTGAAACTGCTCCAAGCTTACAGAAGTAAGGTTTATCATTTTAATCCTGGCAGTAATTCTGATTGTGGCTTATTAATGTACAGTTAATGAAGTCATCTATTATGGAATATCCAATATCACATAACCCACAGTCATTTTACCCACAAGTTCATTGTGTTCTGAAAACCTTGGTAAGAAGTGCAGTGTTCTGATTCAATTTGGACTGAGTAGTACTGATTACTGAGAGATTTTTTTCCCCATAAGCATTTATGTAAATTGAAGTAATCTGTTCCACATCCCCAGAAAATCCACATTATATAAGGCCATGCATTAATGGAATTTTATTGTATACAGCCAAAAAAAACCCAAAACAAAAGAATAAGTAGAAAAAAGACTCAAGTCAGTTCTCACTGTTTTACCTTTTGGTTGGCTAGTGTCACTAACCTTCCTAGTACCCACAGTGACTAAGCTGCATTAAGGCCATACTCACACTAAGCCTGGTTGCCTTGAACCTGCGCTGCACCACTCTGTGTTCTGCATTCAAATAACGCTTTAATAATGAATATCTCTGGCACATTCTTGTCATCATGATCTTTTAGTCTTACAGCACAGCATACTTTGTGGTTGTACTAATTTGTGGGGGTTTTTGGAGTCGCTTTCTGTGTCCAGACACACAGCCCTCTCATACACCCTAGAATAAATTAGTGCAAGTACCTGAACTGATGATATCAAGCATTCTTGTTTTATATTTCCTTTTTTTTTGCAGCTATTGGATTATGAAACGCATGTTAATTGGGTCTTAGCAATTAACTGAAATTGTATTCAAAACCGACGATCAGAACCGTTAACCAACGTAATCCCATGTCGATTACTTAATTAAAAAATGTTTATACTGTTTTGGCCTCTTAAATGCTACACAATATAAAAAATAATTAAAGAATATTGAAAGCAAAATAGTTTAAAATATTCAATAAACATTAAGAAATAGGTCAAATTGTCTTTTCATGTTATTTTAAATTCACAACAATATGCAGTTTCAATACTTTTTCCATTACAAACATTGTCAGTGCAATGAACCCTGATATTGATATGATTTCAAACTGTCCTGCACTAATGTAAATGCATTCAATACAATTACTATCATGTCCTACGCAAAGGTGGTGGTAATCCTCTGGATGATGTTCTGTTTTAAAACCTGGGTTCCAGGCATTCATCTGGATGTCAGTTTCACTCATGCCACGTATTTAAGCATTGTTGTGGACTAGGTAGCCATGATATTGTGGCTCACGAGTGTATAGTACATTGTATATTCAAGTGACATGTTTTTTCAGCATTAATACGTTTTTGAGGGATGTGCTCTTCTTCAACCTCAAATCATAACTGGTTTATGAATTAGAGTGCATAGAATGCATTAGTGTATAACCTGCCCATGTGGGATCCTTTTCAATCTGAGGCATTTCTATTGCAGCAGTATTCTAACCTGAACAGGAATTATTAACTGGATGCTATACTAAAAAGGAATGCTGTCGTTTTTCACCTTCAAGACTGAAATTCTCATATATATATATATATATATATATATATATATATACAGTATAAAACAGATATAGACTGCATGTAGCTATGTGCAGTTAGTGTGTACATGATGTCACCATCTATGATTTTGGCTAATAGTTTAGTTCAGTTCAGGAGTGCAGATGTGTTTATAGAACCGTTTCAAAAAGTGAGTGCCATGAGAATGTTTAGTGGAACTGTCCAGTGAAACACTGTGTAAGTTTAGAAATTGTAGTATGGGAGCATGAAAAAAGACATGGAACAATGTGTAGATGGTTTTTGCTATTGATTGTTTAGATTCCTGATAGACTGTTTCATCAGCATTGAAAGAATTCCCATTGCCTGATTCTGAGAGCTTTCCTTAGACATTGGGGCAGCACGGTGGCTCAGTGGGTAGCACCGGGTTCAATCCCAGGGTGGAGCGGTCTGGGTCCTTTCTGTGTGGAGTCTGCATCTCCTTCCTGGGTCTGTGTGGGTTCACTCTGGGTACTTCAGTTTCCTCCCACAGTCCAAAGACAGGCATGTTAGGTTAATTGATTACTTTAAATTGGCATTTGTGTGTGTGTGTGTGTGTGTGTGTGTATGTATATGGTCTGGTCTTTAGAACTTGTGTATGGATATAACCTTGTGTGTGTCACTGATGGCCACTGATGCCGATAGCGACGTTAAAGAAGCCAAACAAACAATGCTTAGACATTGTGCCTGATAGATCTCCTGTAAGGCTGGAAGTTTGATTCCTGTACTGGACTCATCTGCTTTCTGTCATTCAGATAATTGTAAGACAGATTTCAATTTCCTGATACAATTCCTAATTCTTACTGTTAAAGAGATCTTGATGATCAGATGATCACTAAACATCAAATATCTGTCAAATCCCTACCATTAGGCACGTTTAACTCGTAAAATAATATACTGTCACAACAGGTAGGGGGTGTGAATTAAGGAAAATGAAAATGATCACCTGTATAACAACTGTGAACAACTGCTTAATTTTAATCTATACATAAACAAACAAGGGGCCAGTTAGTGGTGCACTATGTTCATTTCCTTTCACATTCCAGCATATTTAAAATCTACAAATTTAACCAAGTATTGCTTTTGGTGAAGATACAGTATATCTTAAGGAAGATTCAGCATGGTTGCCTGGTTCCTACCACAGGGGCTGTTCTAATATATTAAATATATAAAAGCTAGAGATCACATTTCAAATTGGTTTATTAGCAAGTACTTAAGCAACTGGCGGCAACTGACTGTAGTGTAAAATCACACTAATCCAATTTACACATCTAACCTATCCAGTCTATGATTTGCTTTTGATCATCTAATGAAGGTTCTGTTAATTAATTGTAAATTAATTGTGAGAGCATACCCAGGAAAAAAATGTACTGTGAAATTTGACAGAAGAACCAAATTACCATCTAAGACCATAGTAGAACTGTGAAATAATTTATGGTCAGCTCATAGTCAACCACGTTTACAGTTGTACTACGTAATTTCACAGTAAATCCATAAAGTGGCCAAATAACCATCAAATATTTATGGTAGAACTGTGAACTTTATGTTTAAACTGTAAAAGTTCACATTAAAAC
Organism: Parotocinclus spilosoma; assembly: GCA_033117975.1. NCBI lineage: Eukaryota > Metazoa > Chordata > Actinopteri > Siluriformes > Loricariidae > Parotocinclus > Parotocinclus spilosoma. The sequence goes on along the minus strand of JAVSBV010000029.1, from coordinate 6,546,035 downwards.
TGTCAAGCAATTTACAGTTTTACTATGAAATCTTACAGTACATAGTTCCTGGGTAGTTACTCTGATAAATTGTAGGTCACAATGTTAAATAACAGTGAAGCCATAGGTAGAAATAGACTGAATAGTTTTCTTAATGAACAAATATAATAATAGCCATATTATACTAATTTTATTTTAGATTTTACAAGTGACTCTGAAAAACTAATCTAATGTTCTATCAAAATTAGGTTGCATAAACATTTATCAACTAGCAGGACAACTGGCTTTCACTTTCCTCATAAGTGAGTTTTAAGTCAATTGGTTTTCCTTATTGCTATCTCACTACAGGGAGACGTGGAAATTACCTTGCTAATCGCACCTATGCTACGTATGTGATGGATAGAATCTAGGTTGGAAAACACTAGGGTATTCCAGTAATAAGGTGATGTGCAGAGTCAGGCATGTTAGAACAGGAAAAAACAGTGCAACAGGAATTAAAGAGGGAATTGAGACGACCAGTGGATACATGAATCAAGACTGAGGTAATAAAAACATGACATTTGAGTGACTCAGCATCCAGTGACACATGAGACAACCCAAGCCTGAGTGACTGATGAGCGAGTGACATTAATATGAAATTAAGTTTGTTGAAGAATGTAAACTGACCTAGTATGAAACGGGCACTGCAGGTCTCAGAGATCTAGGATGGCAGAACAGGATTTGTTTCTGTTACGTGGGTAGCCGAACAGAGGGAGCATGTTGAGTGGGGGTCTGACATAAGACACACCCCTATTGTAAATGCTGCTGTCATTTTGTGGAATGAAAATATTAATGGTTCACATTACTCGGTGAGGAGAGAGGTTCTGCTGATGCATGATTTCTTCACATTTTGATGCAATAATGGCATGATTTCCCTTCAAAAAAAAAGACAAGCAAAATCACCGGCATGCCTAGCATATGGTCCCGGATGCTGAAATGGTGCCATTATGGTCAACAATTGTGTAAGCAGCATCCCCATGCATGTTTATTAGCAGATCGCTTCTAACTAGCAAAAACCATCATTGGACCAACATAGAAACTGTGCAAAGGCTTTTTTTTATTTTAAAATAGGGCTGAGAAATGTGCTGACATTGAAGTAACAATATTGCAGAATGTCTCAATCCGAAAACCAATAAAGTTTGCTATCATGGGGTTTGTGGAGCAACGTATTAATAGTGAGGTAGCAAGCTAATGTTAGCCAAATGGCTGAATTCCCATACATGTTCCTTAAGACTTGTTTTCTATAGTTTGTTTGTGTGTTTCAAATACAATTTTGTACTAGGTTGTTCGTTAATGTTAATGGTACGCTCCAAAGTGTACATTAACCAACTAGGTCACATCATTTTAGCTCTGCATGCTGTCCTGTGTTATTAAAGGGCTGCACAAAGTACTGTGGAAAAACAACTGCACAAAAACACACACTATTAACCCATTAGTCAGTTAGTAAATAAGCTAAAATTAGTGGAAAGTTAGTGGATTTGGGAGCTAGGTCCTCGTCGATGCCTGTCAATGGGGTGACATGAGGTGGGGGTTGGGGTAATGATAATACAGGTATGTGCCATTTAACTTTGACGTTGACGGAAATGGACTTTGACCAGACATTCCCATAATCACACAGTAGTTTAGGTACTTTGTACATAGTGTTTTTTTTAACAATAATACTAGTTAAAATGCAATAGAAAACATTTAGTACAGTATTGTGTTGTACTGGGACAGCTTGGTGGGTAGCACCGCTGCCTCACAGCAAGAAGGTCCCGGGTTCGATCCCAGGGTGGAGCAAACTGGGTCCGTTCTGTGTGGAGTCTGTATGTCCTCCCCGTGTCTGTATGGGTTTACTCTGGGTACTCCGGATTCCTCCTACAGTTCGAAGACATGCGTGTCAGGTTAACTGGTGTCTCTAATGTGTGACTGTGTGTGTGTGCCCAGGATAGATTGGCGCCCCATCTAGGGTTGTTCCTGCCCTTGCGCACAGAGTTGCCAGACAGGCATTGGAACATAATGGATGGATGAATGGATGGATACATTGTACTATACAGTCATTATTTTCTGTCATTCAAATGTGAATTAAGATACCTCAACGCTTGACCACCTCTGAACTCGTCGAATGTGTCCCAGTTCAAGTTAAAAACAAAATGGGGCAAAATTATTTATATCTTAGAGCTGTTCTCATTATCTCATGAAACACATGGTTAAGGATTTGGGTTGGGTATTAAAACCAAACACCCAAAAAAAACAAAAATTTGATTAAGCCTAGCGGTTTGTATTAGCACATTGCATGCTTCAAATTAACAAGCGTGGTTAGTGTAAAAAATATAAGTGTAAGAGTCTTGTAATGATCTAATCACTTTGATGGAAGTTTGGTTCCACTTTGAGCTAAATAAAAATGGCCAATGTAATATGTATAAAATCTATATATCTGTATATCTATATATATATCTATATATCTGCTGTAAAGGAGGTTACACCTGCAACATGGCTAAACATCCAAAAGCCTGGTGCACAAGATAGTGAGCTTAAGTAGTGTACTGTGTAAAACCGACTACTAGCTCAAATGCTGCAGCAGCCAAGATGATCTAAAATGCATAATGGCAAAAGACTAAACATGGTTTAATGTACTAAATCAATGAATCATCATTCTTCTCTCACGTATATGACTGGTTATAAACTATATCTATTGCTTAAATTATGAACGTGTGATCCAAAAAGAAAGTTATATTTTTTTACGATACACCTTTTTCTTTCCATTATAAGTAAAAAGCTTACTGTTAAATGTGTATTTTTCCTTTGGACCATGTTGGCATTTTATATTTCATTGTAGCTACATGAATGCATTTTAAGCTTTGTTCACATTAGATTCTCTAGCTTTGGCTGGCTCTATGTACTGGAATAAATAATACAATAAATAAATTTTTTATACCTAAAAGTTTTTTTTTTTGTTTGTTTTGTTAGGTTGTTGTTGTTTTTTTTGGCAATTTGGAATACAAGTTTTGATTCAATTAGGACCGTAATTGATAAGCAGAATTGGAATCAAATTGGAAAAAAAAATAAATACAAATAATATCAAAATATATTAGGTATATATATTATATAAGGATGCCAGTAGGAATCCCGGGACTCCTTTTGTATGTATGGATCGATAAACCGATCCACAATGTGGAACTTGAGAATATTGGGGTTTTCCTGAAATACTTTGATGTGGTAATTAGGATACACTTATCATTTTATATAAAGCCAATTCTGCTACCCTGCATTTCTTCTGGCACTGGCTCAGAGGACAATCTGACAAGACTTAGCGATAAATGATGATAGGGTCATACCTTGAGATTTACCATACTTAGCGTTCTTGCCACCTGCACACTCCGCTCTGGGTTTTTCTCTGTGTAACATGTACCATTCTCACTCCTTTCCTCTTATTGTCCCAGTGGATCATGTGAGGATCTCATTAGTCTACTGTGGTGCTTTAGCTCCAGACAGCTGGATGGCCTTCCAATTAAGAGCAGAAAAAGTGCTGTTGGTGTAGAGAGGCCTCATTCAGTCCTCGGGTGAAAAGTTTCAGAGTGCCTACTCTCTCTCTCTCTCTCTCTCTCTTGCTCTCTCTCTCTCTCTCTCTCTCTCTCTCTGTCGCAGAAAAGGGTTTCATTTTGGGGAAGGTAGCAATGCGCGATCAAAGGTCAGCTCTGTCGTTGGGCAGTGTTACTCCTCAGGCCTTCTAGTGTTCAGTGTTCGGTGTTGACATTAAAATGGGGGCTATTTTTGGACAAGGCCATGCTCTTTTCCAGTGACCTCTTCTGCTGAGTCACATGAGTTTTAAGGACACAAATGGAACGATGTAATATCATAATTGATCTCCTGGTGCTCTTCAATGTGGTTGTGGCTTTGTGCTGTTCTTCAGCGGTTAAGCTTTCTCGTGGTGCTCTGGTGCGTTCTCTTCTCTCACAAGACTGTTTCAACACACATAAATTATGGATGCTTTATCCAGGAGGGATCCCCACTGTTTGCTGCTGAGTACGATCCTCTGAAATCCTAATTAGCTCTTTTTAAAGAGGGAAAAGTCCAAATAGACTTGTCTTAGCTGGTGGGGTAAATAATTACCAGGGCGGAAACACTGCCTTTATCATGATCATTATCTTGACAAGCATTAATTCCTTATGTGAATAAGAGGTGTGGTTGTTCAGTGTTAGACTACCAGTTCGCCAAGTAAAAGCTTAAACGTTGCTGGAGTTCCCTACTAACAAGCGTTTCACATGCTTATGGAAATTGGCTTAATGGTTTCTGTTCAGGATCTGAAGGTTACAATGGCTTTCAGGGGGACGATCGTCCAGAATCAATTACAGAGCCAGGGTGTATATTTAGTGTGTAGGTATTAAAAACATTGCATCTTACTAACATAAATCCAGTTTAAGTAAATACAGTAACAGGTGATAGAGGGCAGTATGATAATGGATAAAACACAAAACTAGCAACAGACAAAGCAAAGGTTGGCTTTAGAAGAGAAAGAATAATCTAGCAATGCTTAAGACTGGTCCCAGCATTTTACAGTTTGGCATAACAATACATATTTAATTTAGGACACAGCAGAGTTGGAAAATGATGTGACTGGCTTTTGTGGAGGATGTAAGTTTACTGCCCTCAAGGTGTTGGTTGGCAGATGTGCTGGACTTGACAGTGGAGGCAGCATGCACAGTGATTGAGGATGTCTGTTTGTTAATGAGCCACCTACCTATGCTGGAATATTTACCTACAATAACGAATAAATATTCTTAGGCCACCATTAGATTTGTTGCTTTAGCAATGCCACATATTTTTTCAACACACTGGACTTTCACCCCAAAAGACTCTTTCCCAATGATCTTCATTTCAGTTTTTTTCAGCACATCCTAACCGTTTTACCCTGTTCCTGCTCTGAAAAAATGTTTTAGTTGGCTGCTGTCCTAAAAAAGACCATTAATGAATAAAAAAGATCATTCCTGATCAAGTTGCCTCAAGCTAGCTGAGGTCCCACTAAATACCTGTCACTGCAGTCTATATAAGCTGTTTTTTTATTTGTATTATTTTTCTGTTTTTCGAAACTGCATACACATTTTCTGATTGTATTCTAAATCAGCACTGTGGCCAGCTATAACTAATCATGTTACCCTTCTGTAAAACTGATTCTAAGTTGTTTTAGTGATCTGCTATTGTGAGCCAGGTTAATCATTATCTGGCTGATTAGTCTATCTGGCTAATCACTAAACCAGCCACCGCCGAATGAGCTGGTAACTTAAAAGACACATGTATTGTGCAAAATCTGCCAACTGTTAAACTATGCAAGACTACCTAATATAACTTTGAAGAGGCAGAGAAAAGAATGAACAGGAAACAAAGGCATGATCAGTTCCCTTACCTAGCAGGCTGGTCTTAGCTGGTTTCGTGTTTCAGACTAGTCTGGTTGGCTGGTTTTAGAGTGGACACACACCAGCTGGTCAGGCTGGAAAACCATCTGGCCAAACATCTGGACTAGCCAAACACCAGTTAGACCAAGCTGGCAGACCAGCCATAACAACCTAAACCAGCTAAAACTAGCAACCCATATTAAGCTGATTTTGGATGTTTTTTCTTTAACATGGATTTAACTGGGTTGCTGAGAGCAGATAGTTACGAAGAGATTTTGCAGATGACTTAACCATGTTTGTGCTGCATGTATAATGAAGGGTTGTGTTTTGGAGATACAGGTATACGTCGTTCACTGACCACATTGCACTACGTGAAAAAGGATTTAATCATCTGTTGCATTCACTGCAAATTGTCGTTAAAATAGCAAATAGTTCAAATACTTGACAAAGTACAGAACAAGCACACATTAACAGACACACCCACTGCAGAACCAATATACAAGGGTGCATGATGGAGTACAGTCTAATCCGGTTAATTGGACCACTGGTTAATCACCAGCCGCTTATTTGAACCAAAGTACCGAAACAAATCCTATTATGTACGTTTAATGTTATTTGCTTATTTGGACCAAGATTGCATTTAATCGGGCCAAAGAACGTGAGAGTGAATAAGAAAAAGAAGCCACAATTCGCCACTTAGAGCGGATGCAAAGCGGGTCAGCAAGATATGGGAGGATTTTTGGAATTTGGGGAATTTATGCTTTTATCAAAGGTCAGGAAATCCGAAAAGTTGTGTTGACAAGAGCAAAACCAGTGGGAGGTGAACAC
>JAVSBV010000029.1:6529326-6539717 GCA_033117975.1 Parotocinclus spilosoma | reverse complement strand
ACAAGTTTTTCGAAACGATCTACAACACAATGTATAGGTACTCAGCATACGAAGCATAATACTGTAAAAAACAAGTTATTACTAAATTCCAGCCAACGTTTGAAGAACTTATCCAGTATGATCTGACGCGTTCTCTCTGCTTGAATAAAACAAAAAAAAAGTGGTGGGCGTGTTCACCTCCTGCTGGTTTTGCTCTTGTCAGCACAACTTTTCAGATTTCCTGACTTTGATAATAGCATAAATTCTCTTGGGGATCCCAAAAATCCTCCCATAAATTGCTGACTCACTTTGCAGTGGCTAAGTGGCGACTTGTGGCTTCTTTTTCTTATTCGCTCTCACGCTCTTTGGTCTGATTTTGGTCCAAATAAGCAAATAACATTACACGTATATAATAGGATTTGTTTTGGTACTTTAGGATTTGTTCCGAATAAATGGCTGGTCCCATTAACCGGTGGACCAATTAACCGGATTTGATATCATGTGAGATGTGTCTTGTATTACTTGACAGGAGATTCACACTGCTAATCTGGAGTCATATTATGATAAAGATATCATTAACTAAGCCAATGAACATTAAATGTGAAAAAGAAAATAGATAATTAGATAGTCATTGTGCCAAAGCATAGACTCTTCTCCACCACAAAGGTATTTGTAATCTTGTGTCTTGTGTCAAAGTGAAGAATCATTTAAAATTTCTATATTGTAAAAGTACACCTCTAGTAACACTACAGAATAATAAACAATTTGTCTTGTAATTCGGGGTGTTTCTATAACGCCCTTTATGAATTTGCTTTAGCTTTATGAACTGTCCTATTAGAAGTCCTAAAGGGTTTGTTTGTCATTTCAGGAAGAAAATGTTAAATTCCTGTTGAAACTTAAGGACTTCACCACAAAACTACTTAAGATAATGAGTCTTCTTTTAATATGTTAATATATAGTCTTTTGGGGAAACCAGGCCATTATATGACAATGTGCTAAAACAGCTGTGAAACCCAATTTCCCATGAGGAGCTTGGCTGAGAACAAATATGTTGGGATTCAAGCATAAAATCAAACCATTTTCATGCATTTAGCAGACGCCCTTATCCATTATAGCGACTTACAAGTGATATAGTCCTACAGTCCAAGCAATTGTAATTTAATGATCTTGCTCAAGTACCTAATAGTGGCAGCTTGGCAGAGGTGGGATTTGAACCCTGGAACTTCTTGTCTATAGTCTAGCACCTTGACCACTAAGCCCATTTCTGTTTTACAGTCTGCAATATTTACAGTCCTGGAAATAACCAGGCACTAGAAGACGATTGCTGTTATAGCAAATGAATGAGACCAGACAGACCACAAGAAATTTTTGTGGATGTTATAAGCAAAACATACCAGACTTATTGCCACCACTGGCACCAAATGTGGACAAAAATGAGTATTAATCATATCCCAAAATTTTCAGTCATTTTTATAAAACTTATTTTAATACAAAAACTCATGACACTCATCTAGTGCATCAGTCTAATATGCCATCCCACCACCTGAGGAACCAGGACTGGGTCCCATTGGCGCTTACAAGGCTGGGGCAGGTGTCACATGCCAAAATGATTAGCTATGCCTGAAGGAGGGGAGGCCAGTCGGAGGGGTTTTCCCAGCATGGTTGCCAAGGCTTGGCAGAGGTCACTGTTTCCCATCCAGGTCACTGTTTCACGTGTTTCCTTGTGTTCTCCAAAGAAGCCCTGAAGACATAGACTTGTGCCCTACTTAGATGCTCTCTAGCACCCTTTGAATTCCAGAAATGGCCTGAGAAGCCACTTTAAAGCCAGACCAGGTGGATTCAATGCTAAGTGGAGTTAGAACAAAACAAATAATACATTGCAAGTGTGTTTGGGGAGTATTTTTGCTACAATATAAGGTGGATCAAATGAAAAATTACCTTATTAAATCATCCACACTGGACAGTGTCCATTACAAATTAAGCAATTGTTTTAAATATCTACTAGTCTGGAAATCAAGTGGTGCAGTGGCTAGCACTGCCGCATCACAGCTCCAAAATCCCTGGTTTGATCCTGACCATAGGCTCAACCTTTGTAGAGTGTTCATGTCCATGTCCAGACGTGGGCTCATTGATATTTTAAAAGTGTGTGCATGTTTGTATGAGTCTATGAGTGTGCTCTACAGTGGATTGACACTCTGTCTAGGGTTGTTTACATTTCCATCATTCAGCAGATGCCTTTATCCAGAGTGACTTACAATTAATAGTCTTACAATTGCAGGTTAAGGGCCTTTCTCAGGAACTGTGGAAGATGTGGGATTTGAAACCTGGACTTTCTGGTCCATAGTCCAGTACCTTAACCACTAGGGCACCACAGGTTAACCACACAGGGACCTTCCTGCCTTGTGTCCTGTGTTTGCTGTGCTGTGCCTTGTGTGTCCTGTGTTGCGACTGTGACTAGGAACAGACGGATTGGTTTGGATTGGATTGCTTGTTTCTTTTGTGGGATCTGACAACAGGATGTAAACGCAGCACCCACAAAACAGCTGCCAAACACAATTGGAGAGGCTCTGAAATGCAGCATACATTAGGAAAATTAATATATTTCATAATTTAATCATATAAGTTTTACATTCTGTATGATTATTGGCTGGTTGCAAAAGTAGTTCCTATTATTGCCTGAGTCATGTAAACCCAGAGCTTTCCCATTATCTGATTACCCAAGTGCATGTAAACTCGTTAATCTGATTTTCAGCAGTTCTAGGGTTATTTCAGGGATTAAGTATTCAATTGTTTAACACAACCGTTCATTACTCCTGTAATGAACCTGTTCTGGTTGTGTCATGCTTGGAATTTATCAGTTGAAATATGTGCAGGAACTACTATGTTATTGCTGTTGATCATCCAAATGCCATCGATAGCAGAAGTCCACAAACAGCTGAATGTTTTAAGTAAAGATGTGGTTCTAATTTCCTAGTGGTTTGATATTCCAGCAGAGTGATTATACAAAGTGTTCTTCTAAATTAAAATGTCCAGCATTTAGCAGACATCCTTATCCACAGCAACTTTACAACTGATACAATCTTAAAGCTACAATCTAATCATCTGAGGGTTAAGGGCATTGCTCAGGGGCACAACAGTGGCAGATTGGCTCTGCTGGAACTTTAACCTTTTGATTAATAGTCTAGTAGTGGGGAAACTGCTGTACCGTCACTTGCCCAATCTACACAAAAATGCTCCAGTAACCACAAAATAAAACATCTGACTTGGCCATCTGACTTCTCTTTCTTAAACACTTTTGCTAATCTTTAGAGTGAGCTGAGAAGATCTGCCCCCTGTGTCCCCTGATATTGTTTTTTTGTAAAAACATGCCATTCATTGCTGTTTACATAGTAAATTTAGTTTAATGTTTAATTTTTATTGTGTTTGTTTAAACAATATCTTACTGTCAAGTGAAGTCAAATTTATTTATATAGCACTTTATACAATGGTGCATTGTCTCGTAGCAGCTTTACAATATTATATTATTATAATACAATATTATATTTGTGCCAAGCCCAAATTGAGAAAGCTTAGGGTGACAGTGGAAAGGAAAAACTTTTTGACTATAGAGGGAAAAAACCTTGGAAGGGCCAAGACTCAAAAGGTGACCCATCCTCCTTGGGTGACCTAGCTGTTAATTTGTTAATTGAAATAATTAATTTGTGGTAATAGTAAAATTAAGTAAATAATATTATTTAAGTTATTATTGGGGTTTGACTATTACCCTGTCAGTCCATATGAGACAGCTTTCCATACACAGTTTACAATACAATACAAAAAATGATACAGTTCAGCGGATAAACATTCACGTCAGTAATTTACTGAGCCAGTTATGATTTGGTTCAGCTCCAGTATGATTCAGTTCAGGTCTGGTCAAGGTGTTTTAATTAAATTAAGTTCAATATGATTTATCCCAGTTTCAATTCAAAATGTAAATCTTTTCCACACTGACTTATTATATCTATCTTCTGGTACATTAACTCTCTCCTCACATCTACTCACAGGGGCTCTTGCTGTGCCCCACCAAAATCTTGGTGGTGGTCTTTTTTTATCCTGGAATTCCTGACACACAATTTAAATTCACAACAGCCAATGCCCAGCATCTTTCCACAGAGAAACTGTTCAAAGACAGTTTCTTTAGGCTTTCACATGGAGTAATGGACATCTGTATATATTTACCAAAAAGTCAGCCATGCCACAGGCAAGGTAAAGAGACCCCATAGCAGTTTGGCCACTTATAACCATATAAACTATCAAAAGTACATATTAAATCACCAAAGTGAAGGCATTCATTATACTAGCAAACGTAGCAGTTGATTTAGCATAAACTAACCCAGTTCATAAATAGCTTTTAAAATTTTATAATGTTTTTACTGCTAATGTGTTCTTCAAATCGTCCATGACAGAGTAACAGCCACTGTAGGGTTAAATCACATAATCTATTTAGTGTTTAACAGACTTCTTTTTCATGCACAGTGTCGCCCGTATGACTGATTGGCAAGCAGAGGGGTACAGCTGTGTTCCTCTGAATTCTCTGTGTGCCTTAGCACAACAAACAGTCTAGAAACAACCCTGCGTGCTTCCAAAGAAATACAATGCGTTGTGCGTGTTGTATAATTTAACGCTATAAAACGTTTCACTAAAAACACTCCATTGTGTATTTAGGTTATAAGGTAGATACTGTGTGTTTGAATCTAACATTGTCTGCAATGCTATAGAGACACATGCTGTTGCATTTAAGTTTGAGAAAGATTTAATTATTGTATTTTACAAGCTAGAATTAATTAATAACGAAACCACTAACTGCTAGACTTAGCTCTCTATCACACACACACACACACACACACATTTGGAAGGTAGATTGTAACGTGAATCATATTGTGACATTTCGTAGACAGCTGAACCGATTTATCATTTGAATGTGCTTCTCCTTTGCACTCCTACTTATTTAGTGGTTGCCATTTTTGGTCCCGTTACACTGATGGATGTGGTAGAAAGGAGAAATACTGCACAGCAACAGGCTACCATCTGTAATAGTATAACAAAGTGTATAGGTATCAAAATGAAAACAGTTATACACAGAGGTTGTAGGTAAAAAAGTACAAGCTTCTTTATGTAGCTGTACTTTACCTGATTACATTCATTATCTTCCGTTTAAACCAAACAGGGTTGTGGGCCAGCCGGTGCTGACTCGGCAACCTGGCTGCAAGGGCAGGAACAACCCTAGACGGGATGCCAATCCCTCGTAGGGCACACACACACACAGAGGCATGCACACAGTCACACACTAATGGCCACTTCAGAGTGGAGGCTGACATTTTTTTAGGAATCCCACAGGTCATGTGATTCCCGCGGGATTCCTGCGGGATGGGACTCAACTTAACTACTACTCACGTGATTGGGACGGTACAGGATAAAAATTAGACAAAAGACAACCATAGAACATCATTTTGTTTTCTTTTAAGAAACCTACAATAATGCAATTTTAAAGAACTACACGGCCCAGAAGCCAACTGTGCCTCCGGCCGCAGCTTCCGGCCAAAATCGCATACTTCCATACTATACAGTACACGAAAGCAGTAGGCGAGAGCATGTAGTGTGTCCGAATGCAAAGTATGCAATTTCGGACGCAGCCTAGCTCAGAAACTGATGTCGTAAAATTGATTCAGAAGTAACGAATGATCTATAAAGCTTCATATGCCCTTTTTTCTTTATACAAAACTCAGGAACAGTATGTGATTTGTGAAGGTAATGCCTTTATGCACATTTGTTGGTTGACAACAGTTATCTTGCTTTGTGCAGTTTTTTCTTTAGGCAAATCAATGCCTAATGTTTTAAGGAAATAATTGCTCAATAAATTAGTAATTTGCTACTTTATGTTATGTTTTGGTTTATTTAACGGGGACTTAGCAGCTGATCCTCCATAGGAAGAACTATAGGTACCACAGGCCATGTATTATTTATGTTTTGTGGCCTTTAGTGAAGGATTTTTTTTTTTTATTAAGGCATAAAATGTCTCTCTATATTATCACAAATGAACTGTACCTGTTGCCATATCCTTTGAAATAAAACTGCAGAACACAAACTAATCTTAAAAAGAATAGGAATAAGATTAAATTAAATTAAATTGTATTGCCTAAAAACTAAAATAAGTAGGAAAAATGGGAGCGGTACATTAATAGGAGTTGGAGTCATTTTACCAGGAGTGGGACGGGACAATATATAAATATATTTTTTTTTTCGACCTGGGATTGGGATGGGACAAGATTATTTTCTGTGGGAGTGGGATGGGACAGGAAAGAAAATCCACTCCCGTGTCACCCTCTAATACAGAGACACCAATTGACCTAACACACATGTCTTTGGACTGTGGGAGGAAACCAGAGTACCTGAAGTAAACCCACACAGACACGGTAAGGACATGCAAATTCACACAAAAAAGGTTCCAGGCCGCTCCTCCCTGGGATTGAACCCGGGACCTTCTTGCTGTGCGACAACAATGCTACAGACAGAGCCACCGTTCTGCCAACCTGATTCGTTTTGTACCTTAATTCTTTTTACTTTAACTTACAATTCAAAAGAAAAATCTGTACATTTGACTCATGTTCCAAACTTTTATGAATCAGTTTAGAAGTTTTTTATCTATTTATTTTTCTTTCTTATTCAAGCAATTCTATGCCACTAATGAAAAGCCAATCAGAATCCTTGGTTTATATTTGACGCACTGCAACTGGCGCGAGGGTGCACACACCAAAAAATGTAGTATTTGTAACTTGGCACTGCTTCTTGTTGTGCGTCATGATTTTAAAGGCGCTTGTTCAGTGCAGGTACGCCGCTACAGGCCTTCATATGCTAGACCTGTGATTGTAGATGATAAGCCGATGTGCCAAATCTTGAAAAGAACATAAATGCTTGAAGACTATTGATGCTAGTCACCTTAGGTTATATAACATTTGATTCATTTTACTTAAGTTAGTTCAGTGGGAAGTGTCATGTATTACATAATCAAATGTAGAGTATTGAAATTAATTGTCCAAGACTTGTTTTTAGCACTGCACACTTGACACTTCTGCTTAGAGAGACCTTTTTTTTTATTCTTTTGTGAATAAAATATTCACAGAATATTCGCAGAATATTCGCAGAATATATAACAGCTTTTTTAATTATGTTTTATGTCTTCTCATTCTTCATAAATATCTTGACAGCTGGTTGAAATAAATTTGATTTATATTTGTCAGTTTAATTAAAATGACATAAAAAGGCACTTAACTGTTTCTTGCAGACTGAATTTGGCTTAGAATGGATCTGAGAGAGAGAGAAAGAGAGAAGTGGGGGTTGATGCCAGCACCATGTCTGGATTTATTTATTTAATTTGGTTAATTGCTACGAGTATTATAGAGATAGGAATAAATAATGACTTATTTGAACTGGTAAAAAAAAAGGTGTTTTGAAGGGGAGATGACATGATGTTTTGCACGCTACTGCAGAGTGTGCCATTAATAAGATTGCTCTTGGGTTTGGGGTTTGGCTCATTAAATGGAGACATCTCTGTATCCACAGTGTGTCTGTTGTCAAAGGGACTGTCCTGACAAATTATGCTGTCACAGTGTCGTTGTTTCAGCACAAGACGCTAAAAGGCAGCTTCACAAAGCAGTTAGTGCAGGGACTGGACTCAGTGCTACCTAGCATCCTTGCATTCACAAAATACAGTGTACTTAATGAAAGATGCCCTACAGTTATCCTTACAGGTTTTTCTTTCGTGTTTTTTATCAGCCACGCTGTGTGACTGGTATTTGGCTGAAGGTATGTTGTTAAGACAACACCTGCTGAAACGGAGCAAAGACCACTATAAATTAGCCGCATGAACAGCATATGTTGTGTTTTGGACGGTTTCCACCAGCATGGGATGGTGGTGTGGTCAAAGGATAAGATATGGTACGGTGGCATGCTGGCCACCCAGATTTTCTGGAATATTGTTGCTGAAAAACTAACAGAACCTTGTAATTATACTATTTAAACCAACACAAGCTTTATAAACTATTTAAACTAAAAACCAAATTAAACCGGCATATACAGGCATACATTAGCATAGACTGGCATTGATAAAAATACATTGATTAAGGTCATATTAAAACAATTGAGTAGGATAGATATTTTTAGCTAATTGTCTGTAAACTCAGGAGTGACATTGCGGTGACAAAACTGCTTTACACTTGGTGGTCTTGCTACAATGATGGATGTGGTAGAAAGGAGCTGACCAAAACTGTGCAGCAACAGAGGAGCTACAGGCTGTAATTGTATAACAGAGTGTGTAACCTGTATGTCATGAGTGTTTAAACAAACAAACAAATGGAAAAAAATGTTATACATAAAGATGGTAAGTAACAAAGTACACGTTTTTAGGTATCTGCATCTTGATTATTTATCTATACCTTCTAAACTTCTTATAACTTCTATACTAATACTATTATTGCATTTCAAAAGATTCAATATGCACTTTTTAATTGCTACATTTTCAAAACAGGTTAGTTACTTTAGCTTTTATGAACCCATTTGTTTATTTGTTTTATCTATCTCTCTCTTTTTTTTAAGTTAGAAATTCTTTTCAGCACCTAATGAATTGCCAGTCATACACTGCTCACAAAAAGTAGGGAATATTTCTAAATGAATATGAAGCGATTTCAAAAAGAAGCACTTGATTTTATTTAATTAAACTAAATATCAGAAAAGAAAATCAAAGAACGTTAAAGAAAGCTGTTTGATTACACAAATGAGATGCAAATTCAATTGTTGTGATTGAGTAACAAGTGACATATTAATGGGGGTGAACAGAAGCATGTTAAACTGGACGAGTGTCACACATTAACTATTTAGTATAGCGTATGGTCACTCAAGACTGACAAAACACACTGACAGTGACAGTGGGATCCTCTGCCACTTTTTCTACTCCAGGACAATTTCCAGCTCAAGAAGTTTTGTGGGAGGCACAAAAGGCACACCTTCTACAGGTTCTACAGTGTTCAGCAGATAACACAATGCATACCATTGGTGGCTGGACATGCAGTCCAACATGATGGAGCCAATTTCGTATGGTCTGGGTGTATATCCATCATCTAGTGGCAGCAAAAAACTGTTCCAGTAACTCCGTTGCATTGCTGCGCCTGCTACTTCTTGCCAGTACGATCAAGTAGCGGTCATCTCTTGCTGTGGCAGATGGGTGCCCCTGCACTAGTCTTCTTTGTACTGTTCCAGTCTTTTGACAGCGAATAAACAGTCTGCTAATGAGGCTTTAGGATGTTCCAAGTGCTGATGACACTTTTGTCTGTGTTGGACCAGCTTCAAGACGTCCTATGGCTCTACAAGCTTAGAGTTTAGGCAAATTGTGTTGCAGAGGCATTGCAAGGGCTTTGACTTTTCATTTGCTCTTCTGATTAACTTGTTTAATTAAATAACATCAAATGTTTCTTTTCTAATCACTTCACATCAATTTTGAAATATCCCCTAATTGTTGTGAAGAGTATTTGTTCAAACGCAGTGGGCCTACATTTTCGCCGCTCTCAATTGTCGTTATTTGGTGCTGGGCAGAGCACTCGTTCTTCAACTGAGTGTTTTTAAAACAAAGATAATGTTACTTTATTCTGCAACCATTAGCCTGGCTGTGACTGAGCTTAACCACTGTAGAGACTATAATGACTAAACATGGCTGCACTTAAATGTCAGCCACATAAAATGATGAATTGTGTTAAAACGTTGACGATGAGAGTTGCAATACCATGACAAATTACACTGTCATGCTAAATTTATGCCAAAATGCCCATTTAACAGAGGTATGGATCAAGATACTGCCTTTTTTGTGAAAGCTTTTGTATTTCCACCACTATTGAGTTTAAGTCATTCCTCAAAATGTGCTACTGCTTCCACTGATTTGAGAAAATTCTATAAAAGCTAACGCTTTTGTTCTACAGTTAGAGAGACCAATAGAAACAGATGGAGCGTGCCCAACTCTTTATATAACTCCACCGGTCAAAGGAAGAAAGAACGAAAATGAACACTACATCCGCTTGTTTCATTTGTGGGTGAGCCCCGCGGAAGCTCTTTGTGTGTGTTTGGGATTCACTGAAGTCGAAGGAGAGTAAACAGAGCCCAAAGAGGCATCTGCTACCATCTGTGACCAGAGCAATTATTCACTCATTCTGCACCAAATCCAAGAGGCGAGAGTCAGACCCAGGTGTTCCTCAGCTTGGCATGTACCCTCAGGAAACAACACGCACTAACCCCCCCCAACACACACACACACACACACACACACACACACACACACACTAAACAACTGTTTTACCAAAAGCTGAAATATTGCTTTTCGGACTGTTTGC
>JAVSBV010000029.1:6503858-6524231 GCA_033117975.1 Parotocinclus spilosoma | reverse complement strand
GATTTAGTATCTGATTTAGTATTAGACCTTTAGTATCAGATCAAAATAAAATACTACCTTTCGTCCGACCCCACCTATTTCATATTGTGAGCAAAACGATTAGGACAGATAAACTTAAAATAGATCGAACTTTGTAGGACTTAATATTTAGTTGAAAATCCTTTGCTTGCAAGAACATTAAGCCATTGAAATTACTAAATGCATTCTTCCTTTGTGATATATTTCCAGGCTTTCACTGCAGCCTCTTTCTGTTGGTGTTTGTTCTGGGGGTTGTTCCCTCAGTCTCATATTTAGCAGGTAAAATGTATGCTCTATAGGGCTTAAATCTGGAGATTGACTAGGCCGGTCCAAAGCCTCTGATGAACTCCTTTGTACTTTTGGAAGTGTGTTTAGGTTCACTATATAACTGCATAATTAAGGATCTCCCAATCATTTTGGTTGCATCTTTCTTTAATTTGACACACAAAATATTTCAGTAGACTTCTGAGTTCATTGTACTGCTACTATCATGCGTGACATCTTGAAGGTTTTTCTACATCAATGAAGATTAATGAGCCCGTCCCACGCCATGGCATTACCTCCATTGTCTTTCACAGATGAGCTTGTATGTTTGGGACCATAGGAAGATCCTTTCTTTCTCCAACTTTAGCATCTCTTTCTCTTTAGCGCCCCATCACATTGGTTAATGTAAATCTTTGTCTTATTAGTCCATAAACTGTGCCAGAATTTAAGGCGTAGCGTTCCTTACACATGCTCATCTCTCCTTCCATGTGACTCCCTAATCCCTACTCTCACAGGAGAGTATAATGGTACGTAGCACAACTTAAAGAAGATAAATCACTCAAATTAATCTTATCTTATAATAGTAGCTTATGCAATTTATTGAATCATTTAAAAAAATATATAAAAACATAAAAAAAAATACCCTTACATAAAAAACACTGGATTTTCCTCACTACAATTCCCAGCACTCATCACTACTGCCACTACTCTCTATGTCACACACTGTCAAATTTCTTATTTAGCAGGGGAGAGTGTGAGAGTGCATCGAACTGTGTATTGCTTTCCCAGGAAAAAAATTCAATGTATGGTTTATGCTGAAGTTGTATATGTGTATTATTGGACTCCCATAATAAAGTCGGAATATCGTAAGTCAGACCTTCGTAAAATGGGAATTACCTATACATAGTATACTACCTTACAGACTGTAAGATTTATTTTTTAAAAATACAAACAGAAGATATAAGCATTACTCTCAGTCACCTTAAAAGCAACCGACTCATTGTTTTATGACCTGGGACACACCTATGGCTGAAATCTAATATTTCACACTGCATACATGCAATGAATGCATAGTTTGGGTAAGCTAAATATAAAGAAGCACAGGTTAGCTTCAGTGACTTCCGTCACTGTTCATCACTTTTCTGCTTTTAGATGTTACCTATTGCTTCTACTGAATAATCCCAAATCACAGTCTATATTCTTTGTTCAGATGAAGTTTTTAGAGGCTTAGCCTGGGGGTGAGTGGATAAAGAGGGAGGGTGTAAACAGCATGAAGGGTGCTGCTGTGTTTAAGCTTTGCTCTGTGCAGGGCTGGAGCATTGCTGAGTCATCAGCGCACTCTCAAAGCAGATACACAGAAGATTTATTATTTTTCCACCAATCATAGACTTTATGAACATATCTATATGTAATATAAAATAGATGCTATAACATAGTATGGGATTTTGTTTTTTTGGTTTGTATTTTACTCATAGGGTCATTGTAATGTTTTGTTGAGTAAGTCTATGCTAGTTTGAAATAAAGTACTTCTTGCTTTATATTATTATTATTACACTTAAATACTTAGTGAAATACTACTGAAATAGGGACCATTCTACCGAATTAATTCAAACTGCAGGCATGGTGTTGACTTTCATACTCTAGATTGTCAGCTCGCACATTGTTAAAAAACAATTGAGATATCATTGTAGGCAATAAATATCACCCAGATCATAAATTGGACTTGGGATCGGAACGAGGCTGTGAATAACATGGCGAGAGTGAAGCGTGCCGGGAGGTGGTATCCGGAAGTAACATAATAGTCGTGATATAACTCACTCCTGTCACATGAACACACTGCATATAAAAAATGTATATATCACGGAGGTGCATTTAAGGACTATACCATGAGAGAAAATAAGAACAAAACAGAACAGAAAGTGATAAGATCTCAAAATCAAGAAACAAAAAAAAAACTTGAGCAAAAGCCAGACAATGATGCAAGGGTAGAGTGAAAACTAGAACCAAAATATGATAGGTGTACTGCTCTAGCACTTTAAGCCCAAAAAGGAAGCATATGGCAGTCATGCTAGTCTGAGTACACAAGCACCACACAAGAGCAAGATCAACAACAAATGGCCACACACAGCATTTAAATTCAATTATGTATCCAGGTGCCAGATCTCACAAGATTTCATTTAACAGAAAAAGTTGAATGAGGGCAGAGCACAAATTAGTGTCACACGCTGAGCGAATCAACGCACCGCCTTAAATGTCAGTTACTAATAACTGGATATCCGATTCATTCAATCCCTATGCTCCCTGACACCAGACATCGCCAAAGAGGTTGGCTAAGAAACCAATGACCTGACAGCATAATGATTATTTGTTTGTTTATTTGGTTTATTTAACATCACTATCAGCTTCAGTGGCCATTTCAGCAAAAGACCATAGGTTACATCTATGCATAGACTAGTCATATATAAACTTAGATTGGGCCAATTTAGCATAATCAATTACACTAATGCATGTCTTTGGACTGTGGGACGAAACTGGAGTACCCAGAGAGAACCCACATAGACACAGGAAGGACATCCACATGGGGGAGCCCAGGCCGCTCCGCTTCCTGTGAGGCGAAAGTGCTCGCCACAGAGTCATTTTGCGACCAAACAGCCTATTTATATTTAAAATGAACACAAGAAGACCCCAGATATCACAAATAACAAGCCAGATGATTGTACGGTACTTGTAAAAAAAGAATGGAATGGTGTTGAATCTATATTTTCACAGAACTGTATTTCTACAGTGCTGATCTGTCATTGGTTATTGTCATTGGTGTAAATTGTCTAAAATTACAGTTTAATTGTCCTACCAATTGAGTATTATAAAGGTTGAAGTTTAGTTGAAGTAAAATTGTGCTATTTCGGTATTTATTATATTATATTTCATATCTTAAAACGTGGCAAAAACTTTGAATGTTTGCATCATGTTGTTTGATGGGCATATTGTATTGTTTGCAACCTGGCAACAGCATGGCATATATTTAGAAGGAATCTGATTTACTAGGCAGTCATCTAGGCTGTGAGTTCTCATTATCAGATTACCATAATGCATATAAATGATGAATTGGCAAAACCACATTTTGCTCTTATTGGATTATTGCATACATTCAAACATAGGCAGAGCCTGCAATGCTGGAGACTCACCTGCTCTCATATGTAATATCTGGTCTAATATACAGTCGTTGTTTTAACATAAGGTTAAAGTTTCAAATCTTTGACATGCACAAGACATACTCATGGATCAGCAATATGAGCAAGTCAGCCTCCAGCAACCTGCTGTGAAATCATATTGCCT
The DNA here is from genome assembly GCA_033117975.1 of Parotocinclus spilosoma. Taxonomy (NCBI): domain Eukaryota; kingdom Metazoa; phylum Chordata; class Actinopteri; order Siluriformes; family Loricariidae; genus Parotocinclus; species Parotocinclus spilosoma. The sequence continues at coordinate 6,520,613 of JAVSBV010000029.1, read as the reverse complement.
GCAGGACCAGCTAAAGTCCAGTACAATATAGCTAATGGGAACAGGATGCCTGAACTAACATTCAGCACCAATCCTGGATGCTTTTTGATCATGCCTCATGGCTGCCAGCCTCATTCTCAAAACTAGATTAGATCGTGCCTGGGCTTGCGTGGGTGTCTAAATTACCTGACTTCAATAAAGAAGCATTACAACATCAGCAGATCCCTCCTGATCTGATCTCTGCCTCTGATTATGCTGAAAAACTCTTCAGCAAACTGTGGTGAATAATGTGCTTTCTGGATAACAGGGCTGTTTTTGTCCTAGATATACAATATATCCTAGATAAACTTGCAGGGGGTGTAATTCATTTTCGTGATTTACATTTACTTTTACAATCAACATGTCTTTAGAGGGATACGTGGCAGGTGAACAGATATGTTCAGCCTCTTTACACTGTTTGTAGTCAAACACAACAGTTCTATTAGAAGTCTGCATATCTCTGTTCTTTATGCTCCCAGTCTGTCTCCATCACTTTCAATTGTCTTTAGTGTCCTCCATTCTGTTTCTTACTCCATCTCCTGCTTTATCTGTCTGCCTCTTTGTCTTTCGGGCTTATGTAAAATATTGGGCGCACCTGGTCAAATTACGCATTGTTGATTTTTAAAATGAAAAGATGTTAACACAAACTCTGCAGGGTTTAGACAAATATCTAAAATTTGTCTGTGGTTTGGGACATAGCCAAAATGGATGTTCCAGTTTATTTCCAGCACTTGTAATAAGTAAAAATAAAGGCACTAAAGGCGCAGTATTAACCTAGCGGTTAGTGTTAGGAGAACAGGGAGAATTTCTTATTTCATGAAATAATACAAACTGGTATTGTAATGTGTGGGTACCCCTGATCGTGTCATCTGATTTGACTGACAAGTCCTCACCCCAAGAAGTTCTGGAAATCAGGAACTTAAGTGCTAACCCAGGCCAGTAGTGTTATACACAGCATTGTAGTTCAAAATTGGGAACCAGTGCTCTCAGAGTGAATCAGTCTGGTTCGTATCCCACCCTTGGTGAGTTAAGGTCTGATAATTACAGTTGTTATCAGTTACTGGTATCAGTCCAGGTTCTGTGGTCCCCCAATATATAACTGGTTAATATAACTGGTTACTAGCATCTTGCATCAAGGGACATTTGTGGTTTTATAAGTCCAGTTCAGGGACATGTGGACTCAGTCAGCCACCACTTATTATAATGTTTTCATACTTTCCTCTACTCAAATGGATGCAATTTAAAAAAAATAAATTGCCACTGCACCAGATTGTAAAACAATAGTGGGTGTTGCTCTCTGGAGAAGAAGCTCTGATGGAGGAAATGTTATTAGTTCTTATACCTTTCTCAGATCAAACCATACAGTAATTGGGGCAAACCATTAAACAGACATGTCTCTCCTGTTGGCTTTTGGAAACATTGGAATGGATCTCAGCTCAGCAATCTGCTGTGTCTGCTAAGATAAAAAACAATCTCTATAGTCCTATTCATATGGGATTGTACCATTTAGTATTTGAGTATTTTCCTTTTTTATAGATGTTTGGAGTTAATAAGCCACAAACAGGGATTATGCTTACATGCAAAGACTTTTCATCAATCATAGTGAGCTTTAATACAGTTGCAGATTGCCAATGAATTACTCACTAAAACTGGAAGTCTGTTCTCCCAAGTGCATTGTGGTTAAAGCTCAGATTGATGCAGGTCAGTGGATATTATATCTCACAAAGTGTTCAGTGGTTCTTCTTCTTTCCCACTGCATCCAGACATCATAATGTGCAGCGCATAATTGAAAACTGTCTTGTCACATTTGAATTTGCCCATTACCATTTAGGTAGTACATGTCATCTCCAGGTGATAATGAGAGGCATTAGGGAAAAGAAGGATGCATGCTGAAGTGTAGGAGAAAGTTTTAAGAGAATATCCTCCAGATCAGTGTTAGCAAAACAAAAAAGCTGATGGTTAACTAAAAAGTTAGAAATTAGTTCAATTCATTAGATACAAAGCTGGTGGACTCTAGAACCGTAGTTCACTGGGGTACATATAAGCAGCATGCCCACTCAAACCCACAAAAGTTCCTAATGAGAATGGCCACAACAGACCTTCTGAGAAATCTTAAGTGTGTGCAATACATCAGTCCAAGGCAGGATCCTAAAAAAATGGTCAGGAAACTGGAGTGAGCTGTAGCCTGGACTCTCCAGTGGTGCTAATAAACAGGAGGATGATGACTAACTGGAAGTACAATGCTCAATGTTTAAAAACTCTTATACTGACAGTCAATCACCTCATGGTGGAAAATCAATATCTGTAATCAAGTGACTTGCCTAGGTATCTAATTAGTCTCCAGCTGCTTTTGAACTCGTTTTTCTGATGAGGGCCACAGGGCTATGGTGTCTGTCCCCAGCCTAGGCATATGCTAAGGGGATCCCAGTCCATTTAAGGGTGGGATAGATGTGGCTGTTGCTAACACGAGGGTATGATTCCCTGATTTCTCTAGTTTTCAGTCACAGGCAGCCATATCTACTGCACATATGATACCAACCCAGCTAGAGTTTATATTTGTGGGATGCCCTGTAGTTTCCTTCATTAATTCAATTTCTTATCTACTTAATCCCGGGCAGGGTCGCAGGACAGCCACAGGCAGGCACAACCCTAGATGGGGTGCAAATCCATCTTATGGCACTTAAACTCAGTTAATTAACCTAAAACATGTATTTGGACTGAGGGAGGAAACCAGAGTACCCTATGTAAACCCACATGGACATGGGAGTACATGCAAACTCCACACAAAAATGAGAAAGATTGCATAACCTAGGATCAATGCTACCCACCAAGCCACCATGCCCCGCTTATTTAGTTTTCTAAAAGTGATTTGTCTCATGGCAGCTCATGTCAAACATGGTCTAAGAGGTACCACGTTCTCAAGTAGAAGCACACTGACAGGGATAGATGGACAGATAGATAAGCAGGACACTTTCAGGTCACAATCAAGTTTAAGCAGGACATATTCCAACTGTACAGACACCAAATATGTCATAATTCTCAGTGTGTCTCACTAGGTAAGGTACAGACAGGGTAGAGGTAACTGCTGCAAATACCAGCACATGATCCAGTGATTGCCCTTTCCTATGTCAGATACAAACAATCACATCTGTATGCAAAACCGAACTAGTCAGAAATTCTAGTGGTGGGTTTTTGTGTTCTATTTTTTCCACCACTCTTGTTTATACACACTTTGTAATGTTATGTTCTTTGTGCTGCTTTTTATATGCTGCTTTGAAGATTAACTTAATATATAAAATATTTAAATAACATGAAATTCAAACCGAAATACAAGCCTGCATTAAACCTAGGGGCTGAGGGAATGGCATCTGGACACACATAATCCCTCTACCCTCCATAACTAACTCACAGCGAAGAGTCCCAATTTTATTATATAAAATAATACTAATAAAAATGTTGTGAGCTGCTTTGTTTATCCCAGTTTACACCTGCAGACTGAACGTGACAAATATTACTGAGATGAGGCCTCTGAGATGCTAAAAACTGTCAACACTCTTTAATGAGTAATCAACGTGTCTTTTATATCATCATATACAGTTGTGCTCATAAGTTTACATACCCTGGCAGAATTTGGCCAAATTTAAGAGAATATGAATGAATTATTTTATTCAGTTAGTGGTTTGGTAAAGCCATTTGTTAGCAAACAATTGTGTTTGCCCTTTTTAATTCATAATGACAACAGAAAATACCGAAATCACCCTGATCAAAAGTTTACATACCCTGAAAGTTTTAGCATTATGCAAAGATATACATGTATATATTATATATATTATATAAGATACATATATACAAAGATAAGTCCCTTATTATAGAGTACAGGATTGCACTAAATTATTTCAAAGTCAGATTTATTTATATCGTAAAATAAATTAAATTAATAAAGTAATTAAGTAATAATACAATTTAAATCAATAATACAATTTAAATTAGTAATACAATTCAAAATAAATTTAGATTTTAGATTTAAGATAATGAGTCTTCAGCGGTAAGTTATTAAAGGCACATCGTCTCCTAATAACTAAATGATGCAGGGTATTACTGCACTCTGGCGGGACCCGGGTATGGTGGTACTGGTTTTATTTTGATGAAGACCAGTAGATACCATATTTGTGTATTTTTAAATAATACTGTATGTGCAAAGTATCTAATAATTTATGTAGCATTGATATAATTGCTGCATTACCTGCTGACCCTATTCCTAAATATTTTTAATTAATATGTCAGTGTCTTTGTGTATGTGTACCGTAGCTTAATCAAATTGGCAATTGTCTTTTAAGCAGCTCACTGCAGCACTGTAGTTCAACTGAAACAGTCCCCCTCACTCTCAGTCTAGGGCAGTGGTGTCAATCTTTATTTTTTTTTTCACAAATTATGTAATTCTAGGAAAGACTGCCACTGAATGTCTTTTTAAATGCAAGGCAATAATGGCATAACATACTTATACCTACCAACCTACTTACACCTACCAACACTGGTGAAAAGGGCAATCAAAGGTTCATGTGTTTTTTTTGTCCACAAAGTCTGTAGAATCAGCTCTGCTAAGGTGAGGCATAAGATAAATGGGAAGCTTTGCAGAATGAGCAGCACATGTAATGCATGTCCAGCTGTGTTGTTGATTTATGGATTTATATTACAGCGTTTTGAAAATATACATTGGCATTCTCTAAGTACTAAGGTTGCCTGAAGCGAGAGTTTTTTATATTCAAACTCCACTGTTCCCTAGGTTACAGTGTTACTAAGGTTTGTCATAACTATTACAGCAGCAATGTATAATACTTTTGTATGTGGATAAAAAAATCCCAATTGTGTTCCATTAGGTTTATTGTCAACTAAAGACGTTTGTTAAAGAGGTCTAATAATTAGCAATTACATTTCAAAGCAAGTAAAAAAATGCAAGTACTGGTGGCCTAAACGAAAGGTGCATTAGTGACAAAAAACTGTTTTAAATGGCAGGGATAGATAAATACTTGGCAGGACAGTTACTAATATTCCTACACTACAAATTTGTCATAAGCTGCATGATGTTCACAGCACGTCAATCAAAACGTAACTTGGTGATTACTTTAATGGTCATAAAGAATTGCGCAAAAGAATTAGGACACATTGAGATTTATTGTTTTAGCAATCGCATTTTGACCATATACAGTATAATTATTGTTCAGTCTTTTTTACTAGAATTTTTAACCAGAAAATACAGGAAATTTAGTTATACTATTCAAAAACATGAAAGCAAAATCATAAAAACTTTCTATAAAATTTCTATAGCCTAAAGTGGCAATTATGTAATTTAACCTCTCCTTGCACTTTAACAATAGCAGTATCTGGCAGCCGAGACACCAAGTTAATGCTTCTGAAGTCCAGAGAATGTTGGTCAGGAACAACCTTTTGGGAAGTGTAACCACACCGTACTGTAGGTCACATTAAATACTGACTTTCGCCTGCAGAAGCCACTTTGTTCTGAAATTTGTGAGGGTAATGGACATTAGACATTTACAGTGAAACATACACATTTTATCTTCGCTTTTTCAGGTCAGAGTCAGTCCAGCACCTCTTCTGGATCCATGGTGCAGGCATAAGTGTGCCCTGTTTAGGATGCCAGTCCATGGCAGGGTTGGCAGAGGTCACTGTTGCAGTGGTGATTTTAATCCCTTGATTGGCCTCACCGTCCTCAGACATAACCAGTGGTGCCTGTATGTGACACCTGATCAGGCTTAAAGACACCTCCAACACTCAAACCCGGGTTAGGTCTGTGGTGAAATAATGCCTTAGACTGCAATGCTACACAAGTGCCAAGCCATATGATCAATTTTACAGCAGCTTAATACAGATAATGTCCTTTTATTGCAAGTTGTAAATCACCCCAAATGCAGTGCTGAAATTATTCAACCTTGGTTTTAAGCATCATTAAATCTTTGTGAGAAGTTTCAGGGTTTGGGATCTGAAGTAAATATCCACCTTAATAATTCCTCAAAGAAGTGAGATTTTCTTTTAGAAGAAAAATCCAAAATCCCACCATAAACACTTCAAGAAAAATGTACAGAAAAAAACTGTACTGGAGGTAGATAATGATTCTATTTCTCAGAGGCTCCTTTATATTAATATATAATATTTCTGTGCCTCCCTTCTATTCCTCAGCTCTCAGCAACACTGTACTGGTGCCCTGCACTGTATTAAAGCCATTCTTGTTTCACTATAGTCTCTGCTATTGTACTACATCATTTCAAGCTTTTCAATGCATTCTGTGGAGCACAGTGTACCATTTTCCATTGTGCTTTGCGAAAAAGTGGGACATAACATCCCTAATTTATCATCTGCCAGTAGCTAGTACTTTAAGCACAAAGCTAATGTTGCTAGCAGATAATGTTTACAGAGCAAAGAGCAAAGGACACTTTTCCACTTTGCATCAGTCCACCTCAGATGAGCTCGGGCCCAGAGAAGCCGGCGGTGTTTCTGACTTTTTTTGATATATGGTTTTGAGTTTGCATGGTAAAGTTTTAACTTGCACTTGTAGATGCAGAGATTAACTGTGCTCACTGACGGTGGTTTTCTAAAGTGTTTCTGACAAAATGATTACAGAATGATGTCGGTTTTTAATGCGCTTCCACCCGGGGGATTGAACGTCAAGGACATCCAATGTTGGCTTTCGGCCTTGAAGCTTACTTGCAGAGATTCATCCAGATTCTCTGAATCATTTGATGATATAATGGACTGTAGGTTATGAAATCCCTAAATTATTTGCATAAATGTTGTTCTTAAACTGTTGGACTTTTTGCTTATGCAGTTGTTCACAAAGTGTTTTTTTATGATACATATGATCGATCACAGTTCTTACGGATGTCTATATTCTACCCTTGATTTGCAGGTATTACCACGGTACTGACCATGACCACTATTAACACACATCTGCGAGAGACTCTTCCCAAGATCCCCTATGTAAAAGCCATCGACATGTACCTGATGGGCTGCTTCGTCTTCGTCTTCCTAGCTCTGCTTGAGTATGCCTTTGTCAACTACATCTTTTTTGGACAAGGCCCTCAGAGGCAGAAAAAGGCAGCTGAGAAGGCAGCAACTGCCAACAATGAGAAGCTCAGACCTGATCCAAACAAGGTAATACCTTATTATATTTTGGGCATAATACCTCAAAACATTTTTCCAGTATACAGGCTACATAGACCTGAGTTATATAAAAGTGAGAGATATATTTTTAATACTGCCTTGAATTGGTAAGAACTCGTATAAATTAGCTTTCAAACAGAATTTAAATACTTGTGCATACACAATATGTTTTAATGTAATATACATCAGACATTAGAGTAATTATAAGCAATTTCTAATGTAAAAATACACATTTTTAAGGTGCAGCAAACTTAACCTCCTCAGTATTTGCCATTCTACCTGGTAATGGTTAAAAAAGATATTTAAGTGTTTAGACCATTGATACAGTAGTGACCAGTGTTATGTTATGTTTTATTTTACTTTAAGGCTAATTTTAAAAGTTATTTTTTTTAGGAGTCTACCACAACCACTGTTGTTTTTTAAATATATTGTTGAATTCTTGTGAATTACAAAAATATTTTAAAATACAAAGACTTTTAGCCATTAGTCTGAGTCTTAGTTTTCCACATCTGTGGATTTGGCAGGAATTGAGATTGAATCCCATGCTCCCATGACCACATGGTGAGTATTTAGAGCCCATTGTTTTGGATGAAATGTGTCCCAAAGTGTGAAAATCAGTGTACAACATTAAGAAACTGTCACTACCAAACAAAGATTATTTTTCATTTAGGTAAACATTTTGGTGTTTTAATTAAAAGGTTTATATTTTTGTGTGTAAAGCTGTTCTTAGTTGATTTGAAAACTTCACATTTGCCCAGTGTGATGTAATATACTGTACCTATGTCAAAGGTTTCAGCATATATATATATATATATATATATATATATATATATAAATATGCTGGATGCTGTTATTAGCCAAGCACAATTATATCTGCTGAAATGCTTTCCATGATTAGTGGTTGCTAGACAAAAACTATTGACTTAGGCGGTTGCCTCAAGCAATTCATTCACATTAATTTGTAATATTGAAAAAATACAAATTCTTTAAAGAAAAAGGTTTAAAGCATCAAACCAGACCACACAACGGAAAACAAGATAATGGACATGGGCAAAAGTTTGGACACATTTTTTAAATTGCAAAGCTTAATATGCAGGCTTAATATTGCTCTTTGCAGAATTTGTTAAATCACTTTTCATTGAGAAACTACACAAAACATGCAAACTGACCAGATGTCCCCCAACACCACACTATAAAACAGGAGTAATGAAATGTTTGTTACAAAAATAGTTTTGAACATCCACTAAGTGGAGCTTTGTGTTACACAAAGGTTATAAACCTACTATAGTAAAAGCTGTAGGAAAGTCATGATAAGGATATCATGGTATCACTAAAACGTTATTGCCCAAGCCTGATGGATGCCTGCAGAACAAACTGTTTGTGATTTTGTGGAGTGCAGCTGTTTCTGGTTTGTTCTTTTGAGGGTTATTTGTTGTGACCTGTAGCCGTTCCCTTTCAGGATTGATGAACTTTACTTTTTTTCCTCTGGAAATTCCTCTTTTTCACCAGCATAGGATTACTGATGAACACCATTCTGATGGATCCTTACTCACGATCTTCTCTGGCAGATCAGAGCAGTATTTTGGTAGCAGTAAAAGGTGACCTTGCTGTTTCCCAGGGCAAGAGTCTTCTCTCAGCTGAGAGCTGGCAGGGCATCAAGCTGCTCACTTAATAATCTGAATGAGCTTGATGTGGCAAAATCCTTTCTCTTTGTCTCTCCCTCTCCTATTCTTGCCTATTCCTCTCTTTCTCTGAGTGTCACAAGCTTCCATTTTCCGAAGTAACCGTACTAATTTTGTGTACTTGCAGTGGATGGTGGGAAATGTAGTTCAGAGAGACGATGCTCTGTATGCCAGAATGAAACAGAGGGAAATTGACGTGTATGACTCGATGTGGGATCCGATCTTTGCCGACGATGCTGCATTAGGACTAGGCGAGCAGAGACTTAAGGTACTGCCCTGTCAAATCGAGAGTTGAAAAAACCTGGATCTCCATCGATATAAGCAGAAGCAATGCTACCAATAGTCCAACCGCCTGAGATATTTTGGAATCCATGTTTTTAATTTGGTTGGTTTTGAACAGCGATGGTAGCCATCATCATTTCCACCACCTCCACTTCCCTTCTTCATTTGATTTGCTGTTTGCACCTTAAGCTTTTTTCCCGGTAAGCATGTCCATTTGCTGAATACAGCCTCTTTCTTTTTAAGTCTGATCAACCTCTTAACTGCTGGATTGATTTGGAGTAAATTATTCATGGTTAGATTATTGTTAGTATTGATGTAATCTAAAAATCAATTCGGTGGTTTTGGAGAGTTAGACAGACTTGGTGTCATTGTAGCTTTTCCTGACAGTTTTAAGACTTTTTTAATTTTTAACCATTTTAACACTGACTGCTAGAGGTTACTAGTTTCAGATCTGTCTCAGGAATAACTGTTGTCTTTCTATCAGCTTACATTTACAGTTCCAGCATTTAGCAGACGCCCTTACCCAGAGCGACTGGACGACAATTCATACAGTCTGGTGGGTTAAGGGCCTTGCTCAAGGAGGTGGGATTTGAACCAAGGACCATCAGGTTCATTCAGGTTCAGAGTCCAGTACCTTAACCGCTAGGCTACCGCAGTCCCAGCTTGAACCAATCTGGCCTTTTTCCTCTGACCTGTGGCATCAGCAAGGCATTTTCTGCCACTCACTGGCTATTTTCTTTTTGTTGGGCCATTCTGTAAACTCAGATCCCTGTAGACCAGCAGTTTCTGAAACACCCAGACCAGCCCGTTTAGCACCAACAACCACACCATGTTCAGAGTCATTTAAATCACCTTTGTTCCTCGTGCTAATGCTCAACTCTGAACTCCAGCAGGTCATCATGACTATGCCTACATGCTTATATTTGGCATATGATTGACTGATTCCATATTTGCATTAAAGAACAGGAGCAGACCTAATGATGTGGCCAGTGAGTGTATGTTCAGAGGAAATGTAGTTTCCTAATTGTAATGTCTTTAGATATTTTAGCCACACTGCCAAAAGCTTCACACTCTGAAACATACTATGTATGGGGTATGGGCTACTGCTCATTTCCAACATTTCCTCATGTACCAACATTAGGTTTTGTCTGCTAGAAGAAATAAAAAAGCACTTTTGTAGGCTTCTATGGCCTATGATGTTCACATTTCACTTGAAAACATTCTCAGAAGAGTGAAAGTGAGAGTGAGAGTGCCCATGTTGTTTTTGGGTGTGCAGAAAGTCTGCCTATATCTTGTACTTTAACAATATGTGCTTTTACTTCTAAGATTGGAAGAAACTACTAATAGTGCAATCTTGAATGGAATTTCTACATCTAAGCAGATTAAAGTAATGGACTGCTGACCAGATGTTTGAAGTCTTCAGCCTGCTAAGCCACCACTGCCAAACATTGGCAATGGCCCTTACCACTAATTACTTGGATTGTACCACTTGAAAATGCCCTGGAAGAGAGTGTCTACTAAATGCTGCACATGTAAATGGATTTTTGCCTGACTGGCAGTTGTTGCAGTACAGAAGACCATAATGAGAACAGGCAATAAGTGAGAGAAAGCCTGAAAAAAGTTTACCCTGGTACCATTTAATATTTTGAATGAAACTTTTGGGCAGTTGGTTGTGGCCTTCCTTTTTGTAGATTTTTGTTTGTTTATTTTTTGTGAATAAATTACTCTGATCCAACCATGACCGTGCCACTTCTAAAACAAGCGCTTGTGGCAGTTTAAGCGGTTTAAATCAGCTTGATAAGAGCACTGTATGAAAGAGAAGAAATGACGATGCTTTTTAGGTTAAGTCGTTTCAGCAGCCAAAGCAAAACAAAGGCAAAAAAAAGATCACAGCGAGTCGACGCCCACATTAGAAAAGGAGAGCTTGGTGTGAGCTTTCTCTCTGGTAGCACAGTAATTCAGTGATGTTCTAGGATGTCTAGCAGAGCTCAGTATCACATTCTTCTCTTTTTTCCAGCCTGTTTCCTACCTTCATCTCTGCAGTCCTCTCCCTCACTGCTCTCCTGGACCTTTGCCTTCATGAATTATTTTCCTTTGCCTTTATTTGCCTAATTATGTCTATTCACAGACAGAATTTTAACCACGCTGTGGTTGAAATTTGGACATGGCTATGCGTTTTAACACTTCATCAGTAGAATGAGATGTTTTCAGTTGGTTAATAATAGGAATGGATTTACACAGGAATCGTTAGTAATGTTTTTATGTATTAGTTATAGAGGGTGTTAAATAAGTCCAGCATCATGGGCTTAATGTATATTGCCATATTTTTACAGAACATGCATCTGTGCTAGGAAGAACAAGTCATAAACTACTCACCTGATATCAAAAAGATATGGGAGCCAGGGGAATTTTTACTAGCAGACTTGCAGAATTTAAGGAAACATAATAATAATGGCTGCATTTATGTATTGCGTATACTTGAGCATGTTCTGTAAAAAAAACGGATTTTGTTTAAATAGGCATGTTCCATTTAACATCTACAATATGTTCTGTGAAACATTGGCCATACATTATCATGGTGACATTATTTTTTATTTTACTGTAATGAAAATATAATATTTTCATTAGAAGACTGCCTGCAAACAATATATACATGCATCAGCAATATAGGTGAGACACGAGTGGAACACCACCATCTACACAATCTAAACTGTTACGCATATCAACCCCTCCAGGAAATATGCAGTACTATGACGCTTCAGTTACATGAACACACACCTTAGCAAAATAAAGACACTGTTTATGTTTATGGTGGAATATAAACATAAATAAACTCACCTCATTGGCTGCACGCAACCAAGAAGGACAGAGTCTACTTGAAAAAACATTCAGTTCCAGGTTTGAATGCAAAATATTTGCATATGCAGAAATTCAATATTCATGAAACCTAAATAAAATCAAGATATTAACAAATATTATTAATGGCAGTTAAATACACAATGCGGTTTATGACAGATTATGGTTATGACAGACATATTTCAATATGTTGAAAAAAAACGTTGGTTACATGGTCATTAAACAGTGCATACTTGTATATATTTTTTTGCATTGGGACTTATGTTACACCCTTTTTGACACGTTCTTGCGAATCTAAAACAGGTCTTTCATGAAGAACAGTATGATCAGGCAATGTCTCCTTTGCACAGATGAATCCAGACGATATTCGGCTGACTACAGTGGAGATGAAGAATGAGATGGGCCCTGCCGATCTCTCCCGGGGTCTGGGTGACCCACGTGGCCCCATGTTGGCCTATGACAGCTCCACGCTGCAGTACCGACGGGCAGCGCTGTCACGCCACAACTACGGCGCTGGTGCCCTGGAGAAAAAGAAGAGCCGCCTGCGCAGACGTGCCTCGCAGCTCAAGGTCAACATCCCCGACCTGTCTGACGTCAACTCCATCGACAAGTGGTCCAGGATGGTCTTTCCCACTGTCTTCTCCTTCTTCAATGTCGTCTACTGGCTTTACTATGTCCATTAAAGGGGGCTCAGGAAAGAATAATGGAACAAAATATGATCAAAAGAGAAAAATCTTTTTTTCCAAGACCTAGATTTTATGGAGGTAAAGACTTGAGTCAGAATCGACTCATTTTTGTTCTCATAGAGACTGATAAAGACAAATTCACCACACAAGACTGAAAGGGGCCTGTTTCAGAGTTTCAATAGATCACCTATATATTGTCATTCGTAGCTTAATCTGTGGATCAATTATTTATGCTTGTGTTTGCATATCTGTTATGGATTTTTATTTTTTATTTTTTGCTTATTCTATCTATTTACTTTTCAGCCAATTCTATCTGCATTCAGAAACCATTTAAGATGATTTTCAAGGGCTGATGAAAGCCTGTTTTCCTCTACTTAATCTCTCTTCAGACATCTTTAAAAAGCATGCTTTGATTTTTAATTTTGATCTCTTGCAGAGACGGTGCACAGCACATTTTAATTTGGCAAGTTACAGGTTCTTCTGTTGTTTATGATCAAGTTTTCTTGGATGCAAAAAGGAAAACAGGGTAAATACACACCAGGTAATCATCATAGTGTTGTCATCGTCGGAGCAGATGTAAATGAACACTACGCAATGCTCTTTCCTATTCACCCAAGAAACATTTTGCCCCTCCTATGGCGGGGAAATTTTGCAGGCAGCAGGAGAAGAAAGAAACGTGGCTAAGGATCCTCATGGCAGGACAAGATGGGTGTTTGCCATCATCCTTGCGACTGAACTAAACTGCCTACTTCTGGGTTTGTTCTAAACAAAAAACATTACACATCTCTACTAATGGATTGGAAAATATGACTGACCAGCATCTCTCCAGTGTTTTTATCCAGTGCTGCTCTCTCTATTGTACTCAGACCTCTAATATTTCAAAAGTCAGGACTTTGGGGAAACATGGATTTCCACAGCAAGTTGCTCATTCCTGTCATTCCTGTATGCACTTTGCCTCTTACACAGATGTGTGATCATAATATATCTAAAGCAGTGGTTTTCAACCTTTTTGTTTTGTTTTCAAACCCCACTCACCCCAGTTTGTCTGGATTTAGCTCGAGATAAAAACCTGGCCACACAAACTCGACCCAAACACAGCTGAGGGAGTAGCTGTAAATAATTCCTGTGACAAACTCGATAAATATAACAAACATTATGCTCAGATGCACTTCAGGTGTGCTTGCTGTTTGGTACAAGCCAACAACTGATCATCGGTGCAATGGTTAAGCCTGTTTCTCAGAGCACAATTTATGAGCTCATGGTTTAATATGAAAGTCATAAATCATTCTCTGCTCGTAATAAACACGTGTTACTTGCTTTGTTAATCTCCTTATAATACAAAGTAGGCAGATAAGGAAGAAGGCAGTAAGGAACACTGGTGTCTTGCTAAAAGCAATCAAAGAATAATTTAATAAAATAAAAAACAACCAACAATAGCTTTATATAGGTCCGATTTCTGCTCAAGAACTCTGGAATATTGCTGGTTTAAACATGGTAGGTAAAAGTCACACAAAAATACAACTAAAGCACTAACAAGTTATGCTAGATAGCCCAATTAACTGGAGCATTAACATAGCTCTACATGAAATCTCCCAGTCAAAGTCTTTTAAAATAAAATTAGGACTGCCCAGCTGAACTAGGATAAACTTGCTAATGTTAGTACGTGTTGTATTTTTTCTTTAGAGGTTTAATATCAGTTATTATCAATGATTGGTTTTGGGCTTTTATGTGATCCTACTTTATAGATGTACTGGGGTACCCTAACAAATAAGTTTGAATACCACTGCTCCAGATCACCTAGGTTGCCAAACGGGTAATCTGAATCTGTATTTGTGTAATGTTCTCCAAAAATATTTTCATTACCTTCAGACCATTAAGATGCTAGCAGCTGGTGACAAGTGGGAGTGTAGTCTGCAATTTTATATTGATTTATTGTTATGACTGCACACATAATGGACATGTGCAGTTACTTGCTTTTGCTTTAGATCGAGCTGCTGGAAAAATGTATGGACTGCTGCTTTAAATCATTCATTTGTCCACCTAGATAATCAAGCCCCCCCACTAAAAAAAAATAAAAATAATAATAATAATAATTTATTAATACACCATTTTTGGCTTACTTACAGTTCTTTAGTAAGTTTGGCCTATCACATGCTCCTCACATGCCATTTACTCCTGTTGAGCACAAGTCATCTCAATTACATTACAAATAAGAATCAATAACATAACAATAAGAATACGTCATCATCATAATGTCATAAAGTCAGACTGGCCTTTTTTTCAGTTCCTGAGTACAATGGAATGCAGCAAAATCTGTGTAATGGACAAGATGAGTTACATAAAGTGTTATATTATAATACAATGACAGTTCATTATGGCTATCGCTAGATTTAAGTTAAGAAAAACTAGATGAAATCGAATCATGTTAAAAGAATTTTATAATTCACTAGTTATATTAGATGTTAATCGTATAAATCATTATTTAAGCAAGTATATTTTGGTGTATTAACTTTCTTATTATAGAAGAATACCTTTATTGTGAGAGAAAGGGGGGAGAGAAAATAAGCTGAATATTCCTTGTGAAAGTGTAAAGAGAAAAAAACGCAAGTCTCCAAATCAGGATATGAAGGTATCTGTATAGAACAAGCAAGGCATCTGTAAGGTAATTTTGTATCAGATTCTGTATATTACAATGATATTTCATAAAGAACTGTAAATATATATTGTGCAATGACTGTCAACAATACCCAAATGTATCTAAATTAAATTATTAAAGCTGAATCAGGCTTTTATCTCTTTTTGAGCAGTTGTAAGGGAAGCCTCGTTTATCTAGCTCCATTTATATGTCGTATATATCAAATACGTTTGTGTGTGTCTGCAAAAATCCATTCATACTGTTGACTTTTCCATAGCTTTTAAAATCAGGTATATTTAAAAACAGATCAATTTGAGCAAATTTCAAGCAAACGTCAGATGGCACAACCACGCATAAATATGATATTTGTCTATGTGACAGCTGAATGAAAATATTCATATTTTTTAATAGCTTTGTCATTTGTTCAAAACTTTGTCTCTGCCCTGAAATCATTCAGAATGTAAGTTTTTCTTAATCAGTTGTCCCACATGACCTCAGAAATTAAAGTGAATAGATTTAAGATTTCAAATTTTTCAATAAGGAATATATTGCACAAAACTAAACAATTTATTTTCAAATTTCTCTAGATATTTGTTATCATTGAATCTCCATATGATCAGTTGGTTACACCACATTGGACATTTTTTTATTTATTTGTACATTAGTTATTACTTTTTATGAATGCAACATTTAATCACATAAAATGAGTTACCGTTGAATAACATGCTATGTCACAATAATTAATAGATGGAATTGGACATCAAACTGCACATACGAGAGACTAGTCAGCAGTATGTGCACTATACATTGCTGTATTATTTTATTTTTAAATGCATTATAATAAGAGTTATGTTTCAGCTGCCTGTAATACCTGACTAATCTTTATCCCTTACACTCCTGACATATTATTCAGCTATTTAAGCTTCGTATTCAGTTATTACTATGAATAATTCAATAACTTCAGTGAAACCAATCATAAAGGCTTATAAGAGTGAAGTATGGAAGTCTGATTCAACCAATGTGTCTTGGGTAATGGCTATTATACTGTATTGCTTTTTTGTTTGAAAAAGTAAATAAAAGGCCAAAGTCTTGCAAGGTGAGTGTATCTTATATTTTAGCATGTAGTTATATAGTAATTGATATAAAATACACTGCTCACAAAAATGAGAGGATATATCATTAGGGGATATTTCAATTAGAAATAGCATTTAAGTTTTGTAAGCATTATATATCTCACTAAAGAGATGTTGGTGGAATTGATCAAAACTTTAGATGTCTCTATGCAATTAGATACAGTTGATTCCGGTTAATCAGACCACATCGGGACACGATCGTGCTATGTAACATATTATACAACAGTTAGTTCCGACCTCACAATCTGATTGGTTGAGAAGTGTTCTAACCGTGCTGATATACGTGA
>JAVSBV010000029.1:6492973-6503758 GCA_033117975.1 Parotocinclus spilosoma | reverse complement strand
GTGTGAGAGTGTGTGTCTGTGTGAGAGTGTGTGTCTGTGTGAGAGTGTGTGTCTGTGTGAGAGTGTGTGTCTGTGTGTGTCTGTGTTAGAGTGTGTGTGTGTGTGTGTGTGTGTGTGTGTGTGTGTGCACGGGTGGGTGGGTGCTGTTCTGAAAAGGCTGTCATGGCCAGTGACTTTGCAATATCTCGCTTCAAACACCTGAAGAAGCTCCTTCTGGTTCATGGCCACTGGTGTTACATGCGCCTGACGAACATGATCATCTATTTCTTCTACAAGAATGTGGTAAATATCGCACTTACAGAAACCAAAGTGCACATATCTAAATTGTATGCTAAATAAAATTGTTTTACTAGCGTGAACTGGCTACCAGGAAAATAGCTTTGATCAAATTTCAGCCCTTGAATTGGTCACTCAATAATCCACTTTTCCACCGACCTTCATTCCAATTTTTGTGAGCTTTAGCATATCTTAGCCTTTTCACCCTGTTCCCCTTCTGAAAAAGTGGTTTCTACATACAGTACTTGTCACTGTACCCTATAGCTTTTTTTTCTTTTTTAATTCTAAGACGACATACACATTTCCAATATGTCTGTTTGCAGTCTACTGAGTGACTGAGTAATAATTATATATAGTCATTATACTATTGCTAAAACAGTGGTATATCTAATCTAATGGTGGCCTAAGAGATTTGCACAGTATTGTATACTAGTCCACTTTCCACAAAATTGCAAGGGGCTGCTGGCCCTATGATGCACTTGCTTCCTATCTCAGACATACTTACTCCTTTGCCCTCTGTCCTCCAGGGATAGATGCCAAATGCCCTGTGACCCTGACAAGAAGAAGGGGTTAAAGGAAACAATTATGTTTAGCATCAAGGTTAGACTGTGTAAAAAACCTACACTGTGTAAAAAATGTAGGTTGTGTGGAAAATTGAATTTGACAGTGACAGATAAGTGTTTCTACTTCACTGCTTGCCTTATTTAGGGGGAAGAGTATAATTAAAGTGCTTAAAGGCTCTATGAAGTCTTCACTGGCAGTCATGGCTTGTGGGAAGAAACTCCACATGAAAACCTGTTCGACTCCAAGTATTCCTTTAATGACCAAATCATAACTCCTCCCCACCTGTACCTCCCTCAGGCCTACGTCAACCTCCTGTTCTGGTACCAGTTCTTCTGCGGCTTCTCTGGCACGGCTATGATAGACTACTGGTTCATGATCTTCTTCAACCTCCTTTTCACCTCCACTCCACCCATCATGTTTGGCATCATGGACAGGGATGTCTCTGCTTCTATGCTGCTGCAGCTGCCCGAGCTCTATAAGAGGGGTCAGCATGCCGAGGTCAGTCCTCGCACAGCATTTTTTAGCGTTACAACAGTAATCCTAGCAGTTAAAAGTGTCAGTCAACAAATGTATAAAAAACATAGACAGCATAAAATGCATTGGTTATCAGTGGGTTACTGATTTTGTATTTATGTTCACATACATCTGGGACTGTGGTAGCCTAGTGGATAAGATACTGAACACCTCTTCCAAGCTTCCACTGTTTGGTCTGTATCAATTGTGAGTCGCTCTGGATAAGTGCATCTGCTAACTGCTATAAATGTAAAATGGATATAGCTGTTAAGCATAAAGTGTATGCTTCCTATTTGATCCTTTAGACTATAGTAATAACCACCTAGAAACAACTAAACACTCATTTAAAAGCAGATCGTAAATTCTTCTTTTAATTGATCAGAGGGACTGGCTAGCTAAAATATGTTAGTATAATTTTTAATTTCCAGTGTATAATCATTTTTACATTTGCTACTTGTAACTAAGATCTGCAC
The DNA here is from genome assembly GCA_033117975.1 of Parotocinclus spilosoma. Classification (NCBI taxonomy): domain Eukaryota; kingdom Metazoa; phylum Chordata; class Actinopteri; order Siluriformes; family Loricariidae; genus Parotocinclus; species Parotocinclus spilosoma. Next base: position 6,501,932 of record JAVSBV010000029.1, on the reverse strand, counting down.
AGTTCTGCAGTGTTTAGAGTCCCAGGTCCTGGACCAGCTTTTGACTGTGTAATTTATATATTCTCACATTGTCTGTGCTGGTCCTCTTTGGGTACTCTAGTTTCTTCCTACATTTCAAAGACTCACATTAGGTGTAGTGTTAAAGGGTGGGTGTGTGTGCATGTGACGTGGTGGATTTTCAGGCTGTACCCAGAGCAGTCCAATAAGCCCCAGCCTTCTCAGCAAACTAGAATGGGGTTAAGTGGGTATTAAAAATGCAATTAATGAATAAAAACATAAAAACCTCTGCACTAGACCACCATGACTAAGCCAGGGAAAGCCACCTATGGGATCATCTCCCACATTCAAGCCAGGGCTCCAGACCTAAGCATCCTTCCATCCATCCATCCATCCATCCATCCATGCATCCACCCATCTATCCTATCTATCTATCCTATCTAATCTATCTTTCGTTTGCATGCTCCATACTCTTATCAAATGTAGCTGAGCTTTAACTCTGTTCTTTGCAGAGCCAAGATTTAAACCTACATCCTTCCAGTTACTAGCACAGAGCATCACATAAATTAAGGTTCCTTTTTATTAGGTCCAGTTACCTTATAGGAGCACTATGTACATGTATGATTACTTATTGCTGTCCATCTGTTCTTGTGTATGTTTCATTTCATCCATTAGTGGACAGGGGCACCATAAAACCACCACTGACTGTACATGACTGTTTGGCTAAGGGTCTTAGAGAATTTGCAGCACAGCAGTGACATTGTCATTGTATGATGTGTTGTGCTATTACTAGTGTATCAGTGTCCGGGGAGTATTTAGACTACTTGCTCTACTGAAACACACAATTTGGACACAAAGCTGTACCCATCTGCTTGCCAATCAGTCTTGGGGGCACAATTGCACATAAAAATAAGCCTGTTAAATATTAAATAGATTAAGTTATTTAACACTAAAGAGGGAGTTACTTTTCCATGGATGAGAAATGAAGAACAAATAAACAATAAAGATTTTTTTACAATTCATTAACTTGACATATTGTACTACTATGAGCTATCCTTACTTTGTCTAAAGCGTAGCTGGCTTTCTTGGACTTTTTTGTCGATGTCAATAAGCTGTTTCACACTGGAGTTTTCACACTTAGTTTTTAGAACTACGCTGCATGTTTGCACTGCAGGAACAGGGAATGGTTGTAGTTTTAAGAACGCCATGCATTGGGGATTTTTTTGGCACCCACTTCAAGAAAGGGTCTTCTTGCAGTGCATAGGACACCTGAGGTACGTCAGTTTGCCACGATTGGTCCAGACATAGTGATTCAAATGCCTGTGTTGAGCTCATCCATGGTTTTTAAGTACACGTATACACCGGTAACTGTATAAATAACATATCTTCATGTTAAAAATGGAAAATGAACAGAGACAAATAGACTAAAAGTGATGTTCAGGATTTACTGAGAATATATGTGAATTTGCGTGGGGTGTCCTGTAGTTCTATTCAGTAATTCAATATAAAATTGAATGTTTACCCCAAGTAATTTTAATTAGCCACTGCAAGATTGTAGGTACGTTTATGCCTTGTGAAATCCTGGCTCTGGACTGCTTCCACAACCCTGGTCAGGATAAGTGGTGGCAAAAAAAAGTGGAAGAAGGAAAGCTATTATATTAACAATCCAATATCCTTTTTTTGCCTTGGCTCTGGATAGGGAAATTACTGTAATTAATTTTTTTACCAGCTTTAGTGACATGATATCATTGACCTGACACTTTATTCAAGCATTACCTTATTTAAATAAGTAATAATAAAATACAGCCTTTTCATTTATAAGATGTTTTCACTTGCTTGGATTATATTCTTTGCACTGAACAAGACCACATTTCACTTGGCAGCCAGAGTCAACGTCATTTCCTTTAAAATGTGTACTATGTAGTATCACCTTGAAAACAAGCTAGGAATAAAGTAGTGAAGCTGTCATGTACACAGTGCTAGTATTCTAAATGGCCTTTCTGCTATGATTTCTCTTTATGAAAAGGAAATTGCATTTGATTTTACGCCTTCTGGGCAAGTTTTGCTCCTGAAGTATACAGTCATGTTCGATGAGTCCTTAGAGACCTGAGTCAACAAGCTTCGCTTCAGCTGAAGTAAAGTGGAATGGCTTGGAAGATCATAAGGGAAAATATGAGGGGAAGTCAACAAAGGCATGTTAAACAAAACAGCAAGGCTAACAGGCAAAGAAATACTTATGCGCTAATATGTTTGAAAATGCAGTTGCGGCTAATGTGAATTAAAACATGACAGGCCTACACAGCTTTATTCAAATGAGGCCATGCTCACTTTTTCCCAGTAGCTTATCACCTGTAACTATGCTATGAGACATTTTCTATTTTCATTTCAGGGATACCCACGTTCAACCTTTTGGATTGCAATTCTAGATGCCTTTTATCAGGGTCTAGTCTGCTTCTTTGTCCCATATTGGGTAAGAAAGTCCAAATATTTATTTGTTCAGATTTTTGCCCTTTCTCCCGGTTTGCTCATTTGCCTTCTTGTATTTTTTCCAGACACACAGTAGTTCTGATATTGACATCTTCTCATTGGGAACAGTTATGAACACTGTGTCGTTGTTCACCATCATCCTTCATCTGGCAATCGAGATTAAGAGCTGGGTGAGTCATCCCCCCTTTAGTCTGCTTTTTAAATATACTTTGCTCAGTGAAATTGGACATTTTGGCTCAAAGTCATGGAAATTCTGTCTTCTCTATCAATATAAATTACAATATACACCATATTCAAATGTTTAAACGTGGTATTATGGAATTTACTACGCTTTTACGAATGTATTAATTCTTCTCAAATTCAAAAATTTGACAGTTACAATCCAGTCTAGGGCTAGGCCTTGACAAATGATAAAATAATATGAGGAGAAAAAACAATGCTTCTCACAAATGTTTAAAAATGTATTGCGAAAAACTAGCAAAAAGGCCAAAGTATTAAAAAAACCCACCTGTCTCATATAGACCAACCTTAACAAAGCCAAAAAGGGGTAAATACAGACTTGTGGTCAAACAAGGGAGCAAGATAACAAAGTCAAGCGCAGCACAATAATCAAGCAATGTCAAAATCTCTCAATAGCAGAAAGCACAATTCAAGCAATCAAACTTACACTCCACACTCTATCATCTTTCCACTTTTTCCCCACACTCTCGGGTCTGTCACGGTGCCTTTTAAAGGGTGAGCAGAGTGGATGAAAACCTGGGCTAAATGGCGGATGGCTCAGATGTCTGGGTTGGATCTGTTTGATGAATTACCCTGTATTGGCAGAACATAGTCAAACAAACATGGCACGTAACATGACCTTGAGGTTAAACACTGATGCAGGATGCTGATGCTGAATGTCACAATTGGAGAATAGAATGGAAAAAAGAATTCTAATTAATTTCAGTGGTATCTAATAGAGCTAAGGACAGGGCTGTGTATAAACCATCCAACTTTTCAATCAAAGTTTGCAAACCATTTCATTCCTATTTCATTACTACCCATTCTTTGCTTTATGTTATGAAGATGATAGCAGTAAGCATGGCTGAACTAACGGTGAGCTGATTATGTCAGGTAAATTAGGGCAAAAGTAGCTCGGAATTAGTACTCAAATTATTGGAATTAATATTAAATATTGGAATATAGTTCTACTATATAGGTCAGTCAAATCTAAATTTAAATATTTTAAGCAGCAAGAAAATCAGTAGATGACATTAGAATATGCATCCACTCAATAGAAGTCTAAGCTTACAGTGCAAGCAAGAATTGCACCACCTTTGACCAACTAGAGTGGCAGAGTTTTGAGGTTCATGCAGGCCTGTTGTGACTTCCCTTAGAGCTCTGGGGCTGATCGGCCTTGGTTGAAAGGGTTTGAAAGGGAATTTAGGCTACACAGCGTCAGTATGTCAGGAAGTATCTATGTGTGCATTCTGAAAGAACAAGTGTGAGTTACGTAAGTACTCTTAAAAGAAATTAAAAGGTTAAAAGGAAGGAAGTTAAATAAGTGATCATTAGCAAGAACAATCATTCATTCACTGTAGACACTTATCCACTTGAGACATGTGAAGACATGCAAACTTCACACAGGAAGGACCCATGGCTATTCTACCTGGGAATCGAAACCAGGACCTTCTTGCTGTAAGGTAGTGCTACCCACCAAGTCAGCAAGAACATTAGAAATAAATACTTAGAAATTGAAGGAGAAAGGTGAAAAACTGTGCACTCGGAAAAAGACACAGAAGTTAAGAAAAACATTGTTATAGTTAAACCTTTTAATAAAATATAATAAAATATATTTAATAAAATAACTTTAATTTGGTCTTTTAATCTCAGCCTAAGTCTGTTGGTCCTCCTTAAGTCCTCATTTGTGTCCACCACTTGAAGAAACTATTTTAATTATCTCATTTTTGCTAGATCTTTCTATATTGTTATCCATTTTGTTATGTTTTCTTTTCCTGCCTTTTTACTGTTACACCATGTAGGTTCAATTCAATTCAAATTTATTTATATAGAGCTTTTTACAATGGTGCATTGTCGCAAAGCAGCTTTACAATATTATCATCTTAAAAGTCCAATCACAAGTTGAGCAAGCCTAGGGCGACAGTGGCAAGGAAAAACTCCCTGAAAGTGGTAGGAAGAAACCTCGGGAGGACCAAGACTCAACAGGGGACCCATCCTCCATGGGTGGCCTAGATGTTTATTAAATAAATACTTAAATGTATATTAAATTATAGCAAAATTAAGTAATTAATTTAAATCAATAACAAATGAATAATAAAATTTAAATTAGTAATAAAATAAATAAACTAAATTCTAAAACAAAATAGATTATAAAATGAGTCCTTAGTGGGAGGTCCTTGGGGGCACATCGTCTCCTTATGTCACAACAATGAAGGGAGTTACTGCACTCTGGTGGGACTGGGTTCTGTTGATGGAGACCAGTAGAGTGATGCTGAGCTGGAGCTGAGCTGGAGTGTGTGGTGCTGGAACTGGTACCAGAACATCAACTGTGAGAGAAAAGAGAAAATGTAGTTTTTGATGGGTTAGGATCACAGAGTCTATTATCCATTACTGGTGCCTTGTGCAGCATGAAAACTAGGCATGGTTTCTCTGGGTGCCGCTGTGCAAGCCCTGTGGTGTGCTGGCAGAGTATCTGTTTTCGGTACAAGATATGCCAACACCCCCTTGAAGTGCTCTTAAATGTTCAATGTCACAATACTAGGAGTCCAAGAGCACATAACTGACTCTGCTCTTGGTTATGATGAGAGGCTAATATTACAATTTGTTTGATGAGTTAAAATGTTTCACTTCTTAAGTAGAAAAAAAGCATTTGATGTGACACATATTTCAAGTAACGTTGACTCAACAGCCCACTTAGCAAGTATCAGACAATCATAAGGGAATATATGAGAAGTCAATAAGAACATTTTTAAATGGCACTAAATGCCACTGGAATACCTTAGTGCAAACTATAAAAGTTTTGTTTTCCAATACAAGCATTGATTAATTCCTGTCTTACACTTTGTTCAGCACTAGATATTCAAGGATCTTTGATTGTGAACAAATTGAGATTACAGCAGTTATCTCCTCTGAACGTACTCAGCTGCTCTGTGATATTATGTGAACAACTGTTTGAAAGGATGCACTGCGTGATTTCACTTCTCTAGAGCCAGCAAATGCTGGACCTCATGCTCAAAGACTGATGGCTGTTCCCCTGCAGGGGAACCTGATAACAGAATGGGAATAGGCAGCAGTGAATATGAGAGAAAACTGCGTGTAGACAACAGTCATTAACTTCTATCCATTACTGTTTCAGACGTGGGTGCACTGGCTGACCATGGTGCTCAGCATGGCGAGTTATTTCATTGTAACTCTGGTTTTCAGCGCCATGTGCATCAGCTGCAATCCACCCTCTGACCCTTACTGGATCATGCAGGAGCAAATGACGGACCCCATGTTCTACCTAGTCTGCATTTTAACCACTGTTGTAGCGCTACTGCCTAGGTAATTACATCCATTTCAGTCAAATGCATTATACAATACAGCAGTTACGGTATGAGTCAGTGACCTTCTCGTCGGCCTCCAGTTCAGTGTCAATGTCAAATACATATTCCGCCTGGGAACTTACAAAGTGATGTGTGAAATAAATGTTCTGCAAACTACAGTAGCCTACCTATATCATTTCAGATTTGATTCATTGTTTCGCCCATGCAGTCCCATATATTGTAAATAATATACTGCATTGTGTATTGGACTATGGGCCAGGGTTCAAATCCCAAGCTGCCAGTGTTGGGTCCTTAAGCAAGGCCCTTAATTGCTTGAATTGTAAGACTAAATCAACTGTAAGTAACTCTGGAAGATGGTCTCTGTTTAATGACATTAATCTAAATGTAAATACAAACACAGTCTGGAGTAATTAATGCAGTAAAGTAACTTCAGATCATTTAGCTACAGGAATATTCAGTTACGTAACTTACGTCCTGTGAAACTGGACGCTGACGTAAAAGTTTAGAGACATCCCAAATAGTATTTTATTTTAAACAATAGTATTACCTAATACACAACATTTAGTTAATAATTAGTATAGAGCTGTACTGCACATTACAGTAATTCTTATCTTGTCATTTAGATGGGTATTAGATATACAGAATTAGATATCTAATTTTGTGAGCTATAGATATAACACATTTTTCACACACGTATTTTCTATTATGGTGGCACGGTGGAGAAGATGTTAGTCTGGCTGCCTTACAAGTACCCATGCACCGGTTTCCTCCTGCAGTCAAAAGACATGCATTAGGTTAATTGATTACATTACACTGCAGTGTTAGGGAGTATGAATAGTTTTGATGGAACCAATAGTCTAGGTGTCTAAATAAACTAAAATAAATAATCTTCTATGGTAATTATTAAGACCTATGCCATAATAATGAACACACATTTATCGTTTAGTTAAACAGCACACACTGTATAATAGTATCCCAAAGAAAAGGAACTGTTTTCTAACCCTTTGTGTTTTCTGTGTTTTTTGTTCGCAGATTCACACTGCATGCCCTGAGGGGAACACTAGTGCCCAGTGACCACCTCACAGCCAGAAAAATAGATCAGATGCCCCCACACCAGCGGGACATGTGGATCAGTGAGTGGAAGAATCTCAAAGCCTTGTGTAGCTCCTTCCAGAGTACGTCCTACACTAGGCACCAGCATTCATCTCCATCTACAGGAGACACAACATAGAGGAGAGCTCTTGTAATACGGAGGAATGTTGGAGCAGCGGAACATTTCTCATTGAAGCACTGTTATACTTAGTCAAATGCCAGTTTTATAATTTGCAAAAGGCCATGCAGCATGCTGGGGGCAGATTAACAAAGACGCATCTGAAAACTCTTGTTCCTGCAAAAAAATAAATAAATATATTAGAGTGTTACAATGTGCCAAATGCCTTAGTCAAGGAGACAGCTTGAAGCCATGCTTGTTCAGCTTCTGATTGGGCTTCCTCCAGCCTCTTCTAACAAGCCTCTGGATTAAATGAAGATGTCTGCTTCGATGCATCCCCGAAGCTCCATAAAGCTCCAAGCAGAAGTTCATACTATTAGGCAATAACGGATCAATACGCTACTATGGCGTATCTCACCAAATGCCTTTAAATGAGCTTCATCTTTGGACTGCGGGATTTGAAGGGCTGTTGGCTTCCCTGCGAGGAGGCCTACTTTGGCTGTGAGATACCTAATTTGTATTCGCACACGCTTCGTGCTGCTCATGAAATAATTGAGGATTGCAGATGTTACGTAATATCGTGGTATTTTCAGTTCATGAATCCGTGTTGACAGCATGCTGGGACTGATGGCAAGAAACAGAAACACAAGCGCTGCAGTACAATTTAAGTGCATCCCTGGCTTTGTGACGAGCCCTAATTTATTCCGAAAATCGAGAAATAAATCATTCAAATGAACAATTATTCTAATTATTTAGCCTCATTTGCTCAAACTGTCTGTGTGCGCATGTGTGGAGGACATGCTGCAATGACTGCATATGACACCCTCGTTTCCTTCTTCACTTGAATACTTAATTGTATCTCTGACGTCTCTGTGACGCTCTTCCTTCTTCAGTGAGTCGTGATAATCCCACTTCTCTAGCCATATAAAACAGAGGATATCTCAGTCCTCTCATTCACCTTTCGTTTAAGTGTCCTCCCTAGCTGGAGCTTGCAATAAAATGGGTCCAGGACCGATTCGATTTAGAGACCTTTTGCATTTGTGTGTAATGATGTCATAGTCGGGGTTAGTGGACCATCGTTGCCATCTTGTGTATAATTCAGGAAGTGCATATGTATTTCCATGAGAGATGCAGGTGGAAATCAAAATGGAGTGTTCACAAGTTTTACGTTTACGTTTAAGCTACTAGCGACAAATCTACATTTACTCTTACAGTACAGTAGCTGCAATCAGATCAGGGGATCCACACCACTCCGCTTCCGGACTACAAATGAATTGCGCATGTGACTCGACTCGAGTCGGACTTGAGTCGCGATTTTAAGGACTTGAGACTTGCTTGATGAACACTGATAAAAGACTCGACTTGACTTGGTATTCATGACTTGAGACTTGGCACAGATAACTCGAAATTACTTTATTAAATGTTTGTATTTTGTACATACTGAGAGGCTATTTGTGTGTGTGTGTGTGTGTGTTTTACTTTATTTTTGAATTTCTTTTGATGCTTGGTTGATTTTGTTTTGCAATGCGCGTAAACTTGGTAACCCATCAGAGCGCGCCAGACCAGCAGAGTTGATGATTGCCGTTATCATGGACGCGGCTGTTCCTAAAATAGTACAATTTTGATTTAAGGAGTATGTAGTGGATGAGAAGAACAAAAAGCGAACAGCAACGTGCAGGGTTTGCAGTACCAAAATCAGCGACACGACCACCACAACTTC
>JAVSBV010000029.1:6438223-6453901 GCA_033117975.1 Parotocinclus spilosoma | reverse complement strand
ATAGGATTTGTTTCGGTACTTTAGGATTTGGTCCGAATAAGCGGCTGGTCCGATTAACCGGTGGTCCAATTAACCGGTAGTTAATAAAGTAGTTGTAAAGTCTAACACAGTAGCTCTTCTGTTGTTGCACAGTGTGTGTTAGCCATCAGTACTCACAAGCATGGTTGGATAGTTTTGGTAATTTTTGGACTTGTCTAGTCCAGCATGGAAGTTAAGATGTTTACTAACCTGGGAGGGTAAGGCTAACATGGGCTTCTTCTGATACTGGGAATTCCTTTGCCAGCCATTACTCTATTACTCTGATGTCATCTTTTCATATTTAATATACAGGATAACTTGTATAGTCTTTAACAGCGAACAACACTTTTTGTTGGGATCTGTCCCAAACTAAGGATTCAATGCACACCAGCCAGACATTGAGGTGTTCTATTGTATGACTCTATGCCCACTGTTTTTACACCTTGTTTTTACTTTGTTGCCAATTCGTTTTCTTAATTATAACTATGTTTCATGGGTATGTACATCAGCAGGGTTAATAGCAGTAGAAATTAATGTCTCCTACTATATTCTGTGTCTTACAGAAGTCCTGTTCTGGTTGCCCAGTGCTCCGAGCGTCACGTTATTTGCCTGGACTGCTTCCACATGTACTGTGTGACCCGCCTGAATGAACGGCAATTCGTCCATGACCAGGTGGTGGGCTACTCTCTCCCCTGTGCTGGTATGTAATAACAATGCTCATTTGTCTGACTCCAAGTATGTTTCCACAATGGTGCTTAAAAGTTTGGGAACCCTTTAGACCTGGTTATCAGTAACAGTGTTTTTTCACATCTGTTTCCATATCAAAGAGGGCCAGAAATGTCTCAGAAATCGATTGCAACAATCAGATTCAAACACTTTACATGAGCAACAATAACAGGTTACTTAAGGATAGAAATTATATCCTGTGGGAAAACACTACAGAATGTACTTAAATGTTATACTTCCTAAACAGTAGCTGATTAAAATGCAGTTTAGTAAATATAGACTTTTTATAGACAGATACAGACATGTGCTCCAAACCAAGACTAACAGACTGTTATCAGCTATAAGTCCAAAAGCCAGTGTCTTTCATGGTTTGGGGTTGGGTCAGCGCCCTTGACAAAGCTAATTTTCTGTTCTGTGATGACAGCATTAATGCAGCATTAATTTTAGAGCAACATTAAGTCTTTCAATACGACATTTTTTTCAAGGATGTGTATGCGTTTGTAAACAAAAGAATTTAGGTAAATTACAGATATCTCTTCCTGTCTTTCTTTGATTGGTTTTGCTTTTAAACTTTTCAATACTTTTCTCACTCATTTGTCGACCACTGGAGATCCTCTACCTGTCTTTGCTTCTCAAAAGACTCTGCCTTTTTTGGACACTGCTTTTGTACCAAATCATGATTGCAGTTATTACATGTGTTGACATCACCTGTTTGAAATCACATCATAAATTAAGATTCTTAGCTGTTCACTGGCCATAAATTGCCCTGTCCTAATTTTTTTGGGATGTTGTAGGCCTTAAATGCAGGAATGGATGTTTATTAACAAATAAAATGAAGTTAATAGAAGTATATATTGGGTTCATACTGTCTGCTATATGATATAAAAGTCAAGGAGTGTAAGGAGTAGGTGTAAGGAGCACTGCATGTTTTGTACACTGCTCACAAAAATATCCCCTAATGAAATATCCCCTGATTTTTGTGAGCAGTATATTTGCATTTTCCATACTGTACCAACTTTTTAAAAATGTGGGTTTGTACAATGTACAGCCCAAGCAATTAAGGGTGAAGACCCTTTATCAAAGGACACAAAGCAATAGCTTAGTGGTGCTAGTGCCTTAGACCTGGAACCTTTGGCCCATATTCTGCTTAACTACTGTGCCACTGCCTTTGCCAAAAGCAACTTACAACTGAGTCTTGCTCAAGTGCCCAAAGGTGGCAGCATTACAGAGCAGCAATTTGAACTATGCTATTCCAGAACCTTAACTTCACCATCATTTGAACGATAAGTATAATATTAGATTTAATCATCACTGATAATAATGATAGTTATTCAAGCTAACGTCTCGTAACTAAATAAGTAGACTTTGAACTTTGTAGTCTCTAATGTGTGTGAGGTGTATCTGACAAATCATAGCTAGAACTGTGTGTGCGTGTGTGTACGTGGATGTGATTGATGGTGGTATGTTAGTAGCTGGGGTAAAGAGGAGATTATATCAAGGTGTTGCATTCTCTGACACACACACATCCACACAGACACACACGCACTCCCTCACTAAATGTGGCCCTTTATTGTGCTCCTGCCTGTCCAACACATCCTTTACTGCCATGCAGTAATGGGGCTCCAGGGATAAACACTGACCTCCCATCGGCTAGAGCATCCTCAATCTCTCTTATCTTTTTCTGTGTCTCTTCCCCACAAACACACACACACACACACACACACACACACACACACACACACTAGCATTATACATTATATGTATGTTTGTGCAGACAGCTGCTACTGGAAATACTGGGATGATATCTCATTTCATAATTTCAAGCCAAGGTTTGGCAGAAAGTTGTTCTAACATGTAAGAGACAAGGGGTTCTTGACCTTTTTTTAATAAGCTATACTCCTTCAGAAGGCAAAAAATGTCCCTTTGGTACACCTTATATTTAGAAGATATGAGTATTTCTTTTTTGGTGTTTGGTGTTACCTGTACACTGTGAATTTCATGTTTTGGAAGATGACCCTGACCATTAATTGTGGGGTTAACCAGGGAAAATGTATTTTTGAGATATGTGCTATATTTTGAGGTATGGAAATACACACACACACATATATATATATATATATATATATATATATATATATATACCGGAAAGGGCATGCGTGATACAAGAGTGATGTATGGCTTGTTGCTTGATTATTTAACAGTTTTTTTTAAATACAGTATTAATAATATAAAATAATCACACTACATAATAACAAAGTATATATATACAGTCGAATACAGTTAATCGGACCACATAGGGACGTGATTGTTTTGGTCCTAATAACAGGCTGGTCTGATTAAACGAACATGCCCTATGTAACAACACGGGACGTGCTATGTTTGTTTTGCTCTTGTCAACACACCTTTCAGATTTCCTGACCTTTGATAAAAGCATAAATTCTCCCGGGGATCCCAAAAATCCTCCCATATCTCGCTGACCCTTTTTTTGCAGTGGCTAAGTGGCGACTTGTGGCTTCTTTTCTTATTCGCTCTCACGTTCTTTGGTCCGATTAGGCGGAATTTTGGTCCTAATCAGCAAATGACATTAAACGTATATAATAGTATATAATTTGGTCCGATATGCGGCTAGTCCCATTAACCAGTGGTCCCATTAACCCGATTCGACTGTATTTGCAAAATGGTACATGACAAGGAACTTTTAATGTGATTTTTTTGAATGAAAAGCCCACAATCCACCCAAAAAAGTGCATAAGGAGCAAAATCTTGTTATCCAGTGTTGTCCCAAAACACTACTGCCTTTGGCCTTGTACACTAATTGTCAAAAATTAATGCAAACAGATATAAATGTCTTATTGATGTATTGCCTCTCTTGGCAGGGCTTCCAACTGGCATTTTTCAGCAGGAAAATCTATGATCAAATGTACCACAGGATACCAAATGGAACCTGTATGAGTTTATGCCCAGATGTATCTTATCTTGTATCCAGGCTAGTGGCAGCCAAACAGCGTACTAGAGCCTCCCTTTAATTTAACAGTTTTCCCCCATAAATGTATCCTGCTGTGCTAATACTGTAATCACTTACATATATTATCATTACATTCACACGTAACATTCCTTGGTGAGTTTTATCTCGTCAATGAGTATATATTGGGTGAGATGTTTTTTTTTGTTGGGGTCAATAAGTATATATTCTGTTGAAAACAATTAGGGGATACTTCAAAATTAAATCTCCCCTAATAAAATATCCCTTAATTGTTGTGAACAGTGTATATATTCATATGAATACTTGTGTATCAAATGGACTTCATTTATGTGATCATTCTAATAACTGACATGACTTTTTTTTATATTTTTAATGTAATGACTGACCTAGGAGCCCAGACTTGCCACATCCGTCATGTGTTGATGTTTTTGCAGATCATTGTAAATAATTACTCTTGATTAGTTTATGTTAAGTATGTGATAAGCTAAAAGCAGAATAAAAGCGCAGATCATGACCAGGGTCTGTTTTTCTGCCTCTCTCAGCAGGGGGGTTGGGGGGTAATATGGCACTGACACGCACACCTGGAAGTGTCGCTACGCCGCGTCGCACCAATTATAGCGCAACGTCTCGCGCGGCCGTTACCATAGTAGCGCTGCACTAAGTTCCCGCCTCCCCCGAACCCGTGCAGGAACCACAGGGGAGCGAATATCTTATCATCCATCGCCCTGGATACCGCTCCCTCCCTCTCTGCCTCCTTCCAAGCCTCCTCACGCACGCCCAGTCACATGAGCGTCAGGCCACAACAGGGGCCTGAAATGTGTGTGTGTGTGTGTGTGTGTGGTGTGTGTGTGTGTGTGTTTGCGCGTGCATACCTTAGAGCACTAGAGTCTGCATAGTGCTGATAACGCTGAAAAGGCCTCCAGTCCGTTCCTCAGTGTGTGCCATTCTGCACCCACAGGTCACACTCTCACACACACACGCACACACACACACACACACACACACACACACACACGTGCGCGCACACACACTGTTAGGGTAACAGATGAACGGATAAATCATTTGAAGTAATGGTGCACCTGTAGTAAGAAAAGACTAAATACACCCAGTGATCAAGGTGCAAAAGTATTCACACACACAACCTGATTTATCTTCAACAGGTATTTTCATTTTCATCGATTTGTTCATTCCTATTACGCTTATATACTGGTAACCTCTTTTAAGTGTCATCGTTTGTGTTAATGTGTAATAGGTATGATACAGTACAGTCTATACTAAAGTCATCGGTTCATGGCATATACTTATGATGACAATACTTATGATGGTAAATCAGCCAGCACCTGTACAATGTGGATTTTCTGGGGGTTTGGAACGGATTAATTCTGTTTACATGATTCCTTATGGAAAAAAATTAGCTTGGGTTCTAAACAAGCCTTCTGGAAGAAATAACTCCATCTATAATGTGAGTATCCTATAGTAAATCATGAGGATCTTCATTCTCTGCTGGTGCAGTAATCCAACACACTGGTCCTCAATTTGATTGTGAACTCAAGTTCGAGTCCAAGCGATGCCTTTCAAGCGCTACGGGCATGACATGCAATGATGATTGGTTGTGTCTGTGGAAGGTCGGGGGTCACCGACCTCTGCCAGGCCTATGATGGACTGTGCCCTGTGCTCTCTGAGTGTAGGCGCCAGAACCCCCCTGTATAAATACCATCTAAAACATCACCAGACTTTCACTAAAGTCCTAAAAGTAGACCAAGACAATCCGATTAAGCAAATGACAAAAAGCTATTATATGTTGATTGATTTATTGATAAAAATGATTTAATAGTACTGTATTATTTTAAAAATCTGGGGACTGTTGCATTTAGTATCTGGTGTGACCCCCCTTGTGCAGTAATAACAACAATGTTATGTTTCTGGTAACTGTCCATCAGTCCTGCACATTGGTTTTGAGAAGTTTGAGCTCATTTCTCTGTACAGAACTGCTTAAGCTCTGGGATGTTGGGGGCCCACAACATTTCTATTAGATTAAGATCAAGACTTTGGCTTGGTCTTCACTTTTTAACAAAACATTAACGCTGTTCTTCTTTAACCATTTTCTGGTTGAAAACGTATTTTGGGAGGCTCCCTTTCTGCAATGACCCATGTTCATGTGAGAGGCAGCAATGTTATTTTGCATAGAATTTACACTGTGTAAATTGGAGTCATCTTTTTATGACCTCATAGATTATAACATGCCTTGGAGTTCTTGGATTCATCTTTGTTGGTCGACCACTCTTGGAGAGGCTGAGAATAGCTTGGGTCCAAACTTCTCAGAAATACCCTTTTTCCACAAGCCCATGTGTGCAGACCAGACTTTAAACAAAATAGGGTACCCACTCACACCTGTTTGTCGTCCCATGTATTAAAAACACCTGAATCTAATTTCACCTTCAAATTATCTTCTAACCCTAGAGGTTCACATACTTTTTTCACTCACAGATATGTACCACTCTGGATCATTTTCCTCTATAATTCTAGTAAAACATTTTGTTTGATTGTTCCATTGGGTTCTCTTTATCTAGATGTTATACTTGTGTGAAATCGGATGACGTTTTGAGTCCTACCTATGCAGAAATACTGAGAATTCTAAGGGGTTTAAAATATTCAAGCACCACTGTACAAGGCAACAGTCCAGTGCAGTGTTGCCTATACGCAACATCTGACCTTCATGCTGCAAGCCTCACCTGGGATTCTACCTCAGATCCTCAGAAAGTGCCATTTTCACCAGCCGACTCTTATCACCATGCCACTGGAGCTTCCTCTTCACTTAAAATAATGATTGTATTAAAGCTTAAAAATGAGTTAATTTCTTCATCAAATCATAAATAATGCCACCTTTAATCCATCAAACCAAGAATTGTGTTCATTTCAGGAATAGAAACAGGTAGTGTTAGTGTTGTCCAGCTCTGGGACCTGGATTCAGTCTTTAATTGTAGCTACCTTCAGTTTGATATGTTCTTTCCTTGTTTGTGTGTTAAGAACATGAATTCCACCCTTGGGTACGAGTGAATCATGCCCCAAAATGGATTATTCCTACTCGGCACCCAGTGTGTACAGAAAAGGTTTTGCCTCCACCTTGACCCTCAACAGGATAAATAACTACTACAGGTAAATTAAGGAATAATAGCACACTGGCGCAACATTTAAATAGTGGAAAAGTGAATGTTTTTACTCCCAAAGGGATACCAGGCTGAAACATGCCCTGTTTGACCTCCTCAACCAGGTAATTTCAAGAATGATACATATAAGAGAGAAACAAAGTGAGAAACAGAATGGCAACCTAAACAGAGAAACTCTTCACCGGTTGGTGCTTTCAGTCCAAGTGTTAGATGTGGGAGAAATCAACAAGCCTTGTAGGCTGCTCATGAGCAGCTTCGGTGAGAAATTACCAACAGTGCTATAGGCTCATTGTTGCACAAATGCAACTAAAGGTACTGCTCTGATCTCTACCAACAACAGAACTACTGAGTAAAAAAGAAACAAATAACATAATGCTTGTTTTAGGAGGAACGTGTGACAATGTAGTGCATTTAGCAGACACCGTTATCCAGAGCGACTTACAACTAATACGGTCTTACAATCCAAGCAATGGTTGGTTAGGGGCCTTGCTGTGGCAGCTTTTTGGCAAAGGTAGAATTTGAAACCTGGACCATCAGGTCCAGAGTCCAGTACCTTAACCGCTAGGCTACCACATTCCTGTTAGTATGTAACTGCAGACTGGTCTGTTTGTTAAACACAGGTGCTTTTTTATCAAACAGTCCTAGAGATTAATTTGGGAGGAACTAAGACCTGCAGTGCCAACTACTTACCTACCATACCAAGTACCTACCTTGAAGCAGGAGCTAAAAAGGTCCCTATACATGGCGTTCTAAGAGGTACAATCATCACCAGTTTCTGTGGTGTGAACATGTGAGAACTACAATCATTTCCAGTTCAGGATGTGTAAACACGTGAGAAGGGGGGCACAGCTCTTAATGCTACCGCCTGTCCATAATTTAAACCATCTACAATGGGTACAGAGTGTCAGAACTTAAACCAATTGAAGAAGGTCATGTGACCTGATGAGTTCTATTTTATTTCCATCAAGTAAACGAGTGTGCATATTTACCTGATGAAGTGTTATCGGGGTACACTATGTGAAGATGTCAAACCTTTGGGGCTTTGGGGGGAGCATGTGAAACATCTAGACGTTTATGGGAATGTAAATTTGACAGCACTACAGACCAGGGGCTGGATTTACAAAAGCATATTTTAAAAAACAAACTTGAGAATTTCTCAGATATGATCTTACGAAAATCTTCATTGTTTTCTTTTGTAGGCTATGTTGCATATTATAGCTTACGATCAATGGCGTGAGACACTTTTTGAATTTGTATTTACCATTCATTCCATTCTTCTTCCATATCTTTTACAACCTTAAACAAGGGTGATGTACTAACTTACATTGAACAATACATTTAAGAACACTGTATTTTCAAAAATACCAGCTGTTCTAAGAAAAGTACTGAAAAAAACAAGATAATTCTTAAGAGGTTCTGTGAAGAATAAGGGTTTTTAGGAGGTTTATAGACACCTTAATGAACACAGTCGCTGTCTCATCATGTTAGATTTATGTGTGTAAGCATTCTAATTAATACCTGGACTGATTGGTGTACTCTGATGTCACTCAGGGTTGATTGGTAGGACAAAAGTCTCTATTTATAGAGTTCTAAGTTATAACTCCAATTGTTTCCAGTTCAAGTGGTGTGAACATGTGAGAAAGCAGACACAGAATTAAGTTCTAAGAACTAAATTCAGTGCAAAAGCACCTCATGCTAACCTCTGTTCACCAATGAAATTGCCTACAGTGGATACAGTGTATCAGATCTGGAACCATTGAGTTGAGTCTCATTTTCTTTTCCATCACATGGTCGGATGGCTATGTGCACACCATTTACCTGAGGAAGAGATGCTACCAGGGCACACTTTGAGAAGAAGACAAGCTTTTGGAGGGGATGTGAAGTTGAGTCATGCAAAAAAACACCACTGCAGGCCAGAAGATCATGTTTAGGCTCATCTGTGGCTACAAGTTTGTAGAATAAATCAACCATTAACTTATTCCAGGGTCCGTTTTAACTCTATTTATTCCAAAACTGTGTAGAGCTGCAACCTCAAAGCTGTCGATTTCTGACATAGATGCATGCATTCATTTATTCAATTTATAAACGCAGCTCTCCGGATGGCGACCGTAAAAACATGAACGTCATACTGAAGGCATATGGAACAGAACACCAGCATGACCGACCATGGTCAGATATTGTACATGATGTTACCCATCTAAAATGGTCCCACCATCTGGCTACAGTGCGGGAGGAATGTCAACTGCCATTGAGACTTGAAACAAATAAGCAAGAAAATGTGCCAGGCTGGGTCAGCGTACAAAAAAGTGGTTTACAGGAATGAATTCCAGCTTTGGCCTCCAGTTGTCCTTCTGTCATAACCTTTTTTCACTGACAAGGTACCAATATCAAACCATTACTGTTGTTTTCACTTTGAAAAATAGCTGGGATCAGTTGCACCAACTGCTATTACCTTGATAGTTTTGATTTCCTGGGTATAACAAGTTCAGGTCCTATACCTAGCCTGGGGTTAAATCAAGCATCATCTAGTTCATTGTTTAGTTTGTTGTTAACTCTGAACATGCTTTTAGTAAAGCCACAAATTGATC
The DNA here is from genome assembly GCA_033117975.1 of Parotocinclus spilosoma. NCBI lineage: Eukaryota > Metazoa > Chordata > Actinopteri > Siluriformes > Loricariidae > Parotocinclus > Parotocinclus spilosoma. The sequence goes on along the minus strand of JAVSBV010000029.1, from coordinate 6,444,419 downwards.
TATTTTTATATTTGTCAAAAGTCCTTTAGGTACAGCACAGTGCCACTGCATAGTACACTGGTTTAATCCCAGCCTTTGGTTAAGTATGCATAGGCTTTTCCTCTTTTCCTAAAATCCAAATCCATTAGATGGTTTGAATACTACAAATAAAGTAGCGTGAATTGGTGATAGCCTGCAACAAGCTGCTGGACTGTCCACAGAGTATTTCTGTGTTTATAAAGCAGTGAATGCATATTTGGAGCCAATAGTACATCATATGAAGGAATTTGAAGTCTATTTTTTTCCTATGATGGGGGCACCTGCTAACCCTGCCTTCTAGCCAGGCCATATCTTAAGGAAGGAAGGGATGGATGGGGAATCCTCAACTGCTGGCCGTGCAATAGATTGGTATCCCAAGTGTCTTTAAGGGTAAATGCATTCACACACTGAACATGATTTTATTCAGATGACATTAAAATAGTCTGAGCTTGTGTATAATGCCCTTATCTTCCACACCAAATGTGATTATTCATATGACACAAATTTGATCTTATTTTATTAACCCTGTGATCTATTTTTGTGAAATTTTTCCCATGAGAATAACTCGCTGACCAATCACCATCGCTTTTCTGCATTATAAAGGATCTCCTGTATTTTCTGTCTGCCTTCCACTGGCAACCTTTTCATACTTAGAACAAGACTAAAAACAAGATCTTTTCTTCTTCACGTTCCTTTGCCCTCTGTCCTTCCCTGTTGTTCATCCTTGGAAACACAGAGCCATTTTACTTGCTTATAAAATGTTCAGGTTTGGGATAGTGTCATGGAAATAATAGCAATATTATTGATAATTATTAATAAACTGTATTGGAGAACAAGCTTAAATATGATATGTACTTGGGATAAATCAAATGATCATGCCAAAAACATAGGGGAAGGTGATGTTCTCTGTGCTTCTTTCAAATTGTTCCCAAATTGGATTAACCCAACATCAATAAAAGATCAATTGATGAAAATGTTTTTTGGTTTTGTTTTAAGGTGAAAAAACGCGTCTAAATATGTTGCATCACTTTTGGTGTGTAATGGCGTTAAGTGTCAAAAATACAGAATTTGAGGAAAACACCCAAATATCACAAACGTTTTTTTTAATGCTAGAACGCAGTTAAAGAGTTCGAATATCACTAAAACTAAAATGCAGACAAAGGTGATGCACAACGTTTTTGAAAAACTGATGACATATCGGGTTGTAATTAACATAATTCTGTCTACCTGATCAGACCAAATCCAAAACATGTCGATATGATTTAATAGTCAGCCTGACTGAATGAGAACATGACATTTAAAATGATTATGTACCTAATTAAGCTGATAAGAAAAAGAATGAACTAATGATGAAAGGGTGGTATATGTTAAAGACAGCTATGTCATGCATGCTCCTGGGTGAAGCAACAAACATACATGTCACGTTTCAGCCCTCATTAGGTGGGCCACTGCCAATCTGCCGTCTCCAAACTGAACGCAGCCATAAAAATGTCTACAGATTATTCAGCCTAAAGCATTTTAGCTTGTTTTGATGCCACCCGTAATCAGGACGTCATTATTTCTGACGACGTTTCGTAAATGCGATTTGCAATGCGAAATGCAATTGCAAAGTTTTTGAATAGACTTGTAACTTGATCTTGTTGCTGATACACTGGCTGTAAAGTTTCCTCCCCAAAAATCGTATCTACAGCCTACAGTGGAGGAAATAATTATTTGATCCCTTGCTGATTTTGTAAGTTTGCCCCCAAGATATGAAGAGTTTATAATTTTATGGGTAGGTTTATTTGAACAGTGAGAGACAGAATATCTAAAAGAAAATCTAGACAATTACATTGTATAAAATATATACATTTATTTGCATTTTGCAGAGAGAAATAAGTATTTGATCCCTCTAGCAAACATTAAGAATTCTGGCTCATACAGACGCTTCCAATCAACTCCTGCATTACCTGCATTAAAGACAGCCGTCTTAAATTGTCACCTGTATAAAAGACACCTGTCCACAGACTCAATTAATCAGTCAGACTCTTAACTTCTCCAACATGGGTAAGATCAAAGAGCTTTCTAAGGATGTTAGGGACAAGATCATAGACCTGCACAAGGCTGGAATGGGCTTCAAAACCATAAGTAAGACGCTGGGTGAGAAGGAGAGAACGGTTGGTGCCAATGTAAGAAAATAGAAGAAATACAAAATGTCTGTTAATCAACCTTGATCTGGGACCACATGCAAAATCTCACCTCGTGGGGTATTTTTGATCATGAGGAAGGTGAGAAAACAGCTAAAAACTACACAGGGCGACTTGTTAATAATTTTAAGGGACCATAGTCATCAAGAAAACGTAGAAGGTTAAAAACCTGCACTGTCTGCATGGTCCTCCTGTTCAAGAAGTCACATGTGCAGGCCTGTCTGAAGTTTGTCCAATGAACACCAGCATGATTTTGAGAGTGATAGGGAGATGGTGCTGTGGTCAGATAAGACCAAAATTGAGCTCTTTGGCATTAACTCAACGCACCGTGTTTGGAGGAAAAAAAATGCTGACTATGACTCAAAGAACACCATCCCCACTGTCAAGCATGCAGGTGGAAATATTATGTTTTGGGGGTGTTTCTCTGCTAAGGGAATAGCACTGCCACATCAATGGGAGAATGGATGGAGCCATGTACCGTAAAATCCTGAGTGACAACCTCCTTCCCTCCGCCAAGAAATAAAAAATTGGGTCGTGGCTGGGTCTTCCAGCATGACAATGACCAAAAACGTACAGTCAAGGCAACAAAGTAGTGGCTCAAAAAAAGCATATTAAGGTCACGGAGTGGCCTAGCCAGTCTCCAGACCTTAATCCCTTAGAACTTATGGAGGGAGCCGAAGGTCCGAGTTGCCAAGCGACAGCCTCAAAATCTTATTGATTTAGAGAGGAGTGGACCAAAATTCCTCCTGACATGTGCGCAAACCTCATCATCAACTACAAAAAACCTCTGACTGCTGTGCTTGCCAACAAGAGTTTTTCCACCAGTTTTTTTGTTTGCTAGAGGGATCAAATACTTATTTCTCTCTGCAAAATGCAAATAAATGTATATATTTTATACAATTTCTGGATTTTCTTTTAGATATTCTATCTTTTACTGTTAAAATGAACCTACCCTTAAAATGATAGACTCTTCATATCTGTGTAAGTGGGCAACCTTACAAAATCAGCAAGGGATCAAATACTTATTTCCTCCACTGTATATACTATTGTAGGTAAAGATCTGTTGGTGCAACTGGTCCTGGGTTTTCTGATTGGTTTGGGAGTCTGGAACCAAGATGTAGGCTTGACAACAAATAATATTTACTCCCATTCTATGGACACATCAAAGAGTGTGGCATTTATTGTTAAAAAGCATAGGGAAACAGTGCAACCATGAATCAGTAGTGTGGAGAACACATTTTACTAGCAGTTATACCAAATATGAGCTGCATTCTGAACGCTAATGCTAACAAAACTTCCTTTGGAAAGGCTACAGGCTCTGAATAAATATCTAATAGCGATAAAAGCACGTATCTCTAATCTCGCATGTAACCACTCTCTATGAGGATATCTTTGTGCTTTGTGTATGTCAAAGGAATTTTAGGGTAAAAAAGTATTTTTCAGAGCCAGAGATAAATCCTGTAAAATCCTCCTCAGCTGCTTTCACACTATGCATTAATACACTGATCATGTCATGGTTTGACTTCGGTAGAACCAGACCGACTCTCTAACATGTTTGCTGGTTCCCTGTGTCGGTGGAAAAAGGGGTAACAAAGATTTCCACTCGGCCAATCAGAATCCAGTAGGGCAACGTGACATGGAAGGTAATGATCTGATCTGTGAAGGCCACCGGCTGGTGTTCATGCTCCTTTTCCGTGTCTCGGCTGTCCTTGAACGACTTCAGTGCAGAACTACGCCAATTCTTTTCACAATACAAAAAATACCAGTAGCTGTTTTCGTATGAATGTGTTTGCGTGTGCGCGCCAACAGGGATGCTACATTATAATGATTTCCTGTCTTTTCATCGGATTTGATAATAAACAATTTGAAAACCAGTTTTATGCCAAACTAGCTCAACCTGGTTCCCGTCAAAAACAAAACAAAATAAGCCAAATCCAAATATACTGGAGCCGTCAGTAAGAACATTGGTGCTAACTGTACAATAGTGCTCTGGATTAATAACTAGCTTTAATACAGAGTCTCAGTTTACATTCTCTAACGCAAATACAGCATTCCTCCACACATGGACGAAAAACACACAAACAAAAAAAAAAAACCCACGGAAAATAAAATGATTGTACATCTTCTGTTTGGTAGTCCAGAGTTCCCAAAGTGTCCGACAAAGGACACGACTCTACGGTAAGAAGTCAGACGGTTCCACAGCGGAACATAGAGAACATCAAACGAACAGACAAACAAACAAACAGAAAAGAAACAAAGCGATGACACGTTGCCATGGCAGTTCATTTTTGGTTCAGGAGAATCAGCTTCGTCCTTGTATAGTGCCTTCTTTTTCCTCTCCCGATTTGGAGAGGCCGTTTGTTTATTTGTTCCATTATTTGCGGCCAGTGTTTATGAGCCAGCAGCAGTCTGAGTGGGCGTTGGCGTCACGCTTGATTGGCAGTTTGTTAATTTGAGCTCACCAGGGAGTCCGGCTATCCTACTGGAACCAGCGGAAAGGAGCTCCAGTGGGCAGCATCACCTTCTTACAGACACAGGAAAATAAAGGGGAGGGGGGGGAGAGAAAACGACAGCAGTGGTCAGTTGTTTTTGTCCAAAAATAACATTTAACACACTACCCTACACTCTTATTATCCTAAAGTATATCATCGTACCATGGAAAAAACAAGGCAAATCAGTAAACACAATTAGCTAAAACCTTATGATGGGGACAGTCACATTAAGTCATTCAGTAGACACTCTTATCAAAGGTAACTTCAAGATTCAAGATGCAACTGCTTGTTATAAATAAGCAAACAAGTCATACACACACTAACTTGCAAAAAAGTCTCTAAACACATCAACCAAGTAGAACACTAGTCCAAATGTAGAGACTGGCGACAGATTGCATTTTATGCACACAAGAAGGTATCATTCGTCATGGTCCACAGTTAAAAACTCCTAATTTCTTAATATTATTTTTTGTTTAAATGATTAGTGTTTTATTTATTACATGATAATGTTTCATTCTTTAAGACTAAAAGGGGGTTGTTTTCAATGTTGGTTATTAATATACAGTTTACATGAAATATTTATTTACAATTAAACCTTTGTTCAAATGCATTTCCATTGCAGGAGACTACTTTTTCTCAGTCAAGAAAATGTGCATTGTTCTGTAGATGTGCACTTAGTAATCTTAAGAAAGTCAAATCATGAACCCAGTGTCATCGATTCGTGAGCAAACTGTATCGTTACACCTCTATTTGCTCATTTTGATTGGCTTAGCTTGGCTAAGGTGGGACGGTGGTAGTGTAGATCCTGTTGCTCAGAGGCTCCAGGGTTCAAATCCTACCTCTACCAGCTGCCACTGGTGCCTCCTTGAGCAAGACTCACAATAGCTTGGTTTGTAAGACTGTATCAATTGTAAGTCACTCTGCATAAGTCTGCCGAATGTAAAATGTTAAAGTACTAACGTAATTGTTGACTAAATTATTATGAACACAAGACACTGAAGAACATGGCACGCTTCCTAAACCTGGAATGTTGAGGACTGCGGTGCTACTAGGCATTCTTCATTCTTTAATTCAGTTTGTGCCTTCCTCTGCCTGATTTACCCCTATTAGTCACGTTTGCCATCCTACCCCTCCCCCAGCTGGACTCACAGCTTGTGGAGCCTGAAATTCTGCAGTAGTGCCGGATTTTTCCCAGCATGCCCTGGGGCTGTGGGGGCCGACCGGGCAGAGGTGGGATGAAGGGACTGGCACTGAGAGAGCCGAAGCGACTGCAGAGTTTCCTGGAAAAGCTAATCATCCTCACGCAAGAGAGAATCAGACAAAAAAGGAGGAGGGAAGTCACTTAATTATGAACTAACATGCAGACGATGATTTCACCTTGTGTGACTTAATAACCCCAAACACACACACACACACACACACAAGTATGCGCGCAAACACACACACACACACACACATACACACACATACACACACATACACACACATACACACACACAC
>JAVSBV010000029.1:6415803-6432788 GCA_033117975.1 Parotocinclus spilosoma | reverse complement strand
AGTATCAGAAGTGTATTCTTGTTTAGATTCCTTATTATTAAGAATGGATTATGTTACTGATGTCTTAAAGCACTTTTTTAAGTCGCTCTGGATAAGGGCGTCTGCTAAATACTGTAAATGTAAATGTAAATGTAAATGTAATGAGAAGCAACCCCACACATAAATGGTGTCAGGATGCTTCACTGTTCACTTCATTGTGCCAGATGTTCCAAACAGGCTAAAAGGGGGTGTCAAAATAACTTAAGAACATAACTTGCTTGACTTTCTTGGGCGCCCTGAAGCCTTCTTCACTGCAATTGAATCACTCCTTTTGAAGTTTCTTCTTACACGCAGCAATGTGATTTCCTGTGAAACCCTGTTGATGCAATGCAATGTTGACTGCATGTGTTTTCTTAAAAGTCACAATGGGCAACAGAAGAAAACTAAAAAGCACCACTACCAGTAAGTAAGTAACCAGTCTGGCCGAGTAATATCAGCTGTCTTGTTCTAATTATCCTTTTGGTTAATGAGCTTTTATAACTGAAATGATGTTAGCAGGCTACTTTCATTGCCAAAGCAGGGAATTCCAATTCACCTGATCTCTCTTCACCATCTCAAACAAATTGCCACCATGAAAGCCAAAATTGATAGCAATTGATACCTCTTGATACCACCATGTGCATAGCCTAAACTAATGGTTATTTCTTCTGTGCTTTATCCAAAAAACTCTGAGCCACAGACCGGTACCATAACCAATAAGACACCATTGTCTCATGGAGTCTTAACATAACACAATATTAGACATCAAATAGCAATAGCATTTTCTATATGTATGTTTAGACTTGCCAGTAAAAAAGAAGTGGTCCACAGTAGTGGCAAAACTGGGATTACCCAAATTTGAGAGAAAGATGATGGGGATATAAGTTAGGTTCAAAGTAGGTGGATTTTTGATTACGATATTTGAAATACTGGACACGAGTCTATCCAAATTTTCACCAAACTATGACCACAAACAAGGAACATTAGTTTAATAGGGGTTTGAGCGTATTTCCACAACTGGAATATGCACCTAATAGCGCTAGTTAATTCAATTCAAATCACAAAGTCTTTTAAAAAACAGAAAACCTAACGTTTTGTGTAATGTTTAACGTTGTTACATATCGGACTGTTTAATAATGTCCAACATAAAATCTTACTGATGTATTCAGACAAACACCAAACTTGGCTCCAAGTTAAATTATTACAGCATGGTGCATAATAGCTAATGATTTCTGTCTATTAATATACTCTCAGAAGTGTGAAGTCGTAATAACTAACAAGTACAATTTTATTTATACCCTTTATTTGAACCCTTAAGGCACCAATTCCAGCATAAGATACAAAACAACACCTTTTACAATGATGACTCATATCATTGTAGGTTGAGTCTCCATGCAGACAGACCAAAAGTCTTAATTATATAATTAAAAAAGTACAAAATTATATATATTTTTTTGTTGACCAGTGAATGACCAGGTCATGTACGGTAATGTCAACAAAATGTTAAATGCTATCAGGATATTTCTGGTTGATTAATGAGTTATGGAGATTCACAGAGAGTAATTTATATTGTATATGCAATGGGTTATGTATACTTGTCTCACCGGGTTTTGTGAACTTTTATGAAACAAAATAATATCAATTCTTATTGTGGACACCTACTTATATATTAGGGTTTTTTTTCCCATGAGACCATCACTTCCACGGAGAAACAACTTTTATAATGTAATCATATCATGCAAAGCACAGAATCAGTGCCAATTATCCATGTAATCAAATTAGGACCGATTGCAGAATTGCGTTCTTACTCTGAGAAACGTTCACATTTTCCCCATGGAGAAACCGTGTAGTGGTTGGGGAAGCGTTAAAGAACAAAATTATTTCCTGCATTTCCAAGGGGAGTCGGTCAATATGGAACCCATAATGATCAACTACTGAGCTGTTTCCTGATCCTGCTACACAGTTTAGTATTATTACCTCTCAAACCACACCCTTAAGATTAGGAAGAATGTAATAAATAGGCAGAACACACACCAATATTGTAGCGTTCCACTTGTGCTTCCAGCTGTATTTCTGATGCATTTTCGTATCATTTGTACACCGTTTTCTTGTGAAAACACCCTATTTACATTACAGTAGCCTAAAAAGGTCTGGTTAATGACCATGGTCAATATCCTGTTTCACAGAACGTAATGCGGACGATAAACAACACATACCTGTATATTTAAAAACATCTTTCAGTGATATCAGGTACTTTTAATAAGCCCATTTATTTTGAGAAGTCTCATTTATTATGTCTAGTACGTGGTGCATTTGTACGTCTGTCTCACAGTATATTCTACAATACAAAACAACCAATACCTCATAATAACTTCTGAAATACACAACAGTATAGGTCATTTACAGATATGAGGAGAGTGAAGAGTGTAGACAGAGAGTAGGAAGCCGTTCAGAACGTCATATACCTTATTCATTATAGTGGGTTAGAAGTTTAGGGTAGTAAAGTGTTCCATAGATTCAAGTAGTAATTTGAATAGCTGGGTTGAACTGTATAACGTAAGTGAACGCTGATACAGTCTTCCAGTCCAAGCAATTGGGGGGGGGGGGGTGTTTCTAAGGGTCAAAGACCCAACAGTAGCAGCTTTGGATGGTGGAGGATTTGAACTCTAAACCTTCTGATCCCCAGTCCCGGACCTTAACCACAAAACTACAACAGTTCCAGAAACAGTACGCTCTTGTCGTCCATTTAAACTAAACAAACAAATCCTTGCTAGAAAGACACACTCTACAGTTTTTTTATACTACAAGCAATCCACACAGTTTAAATGTGACTAGTAAAAAAATAATCCACAGTTTTGAAGACATTAGAGCATTGAGACTGTTGTTTATACTGCTTTGTTGTCACATTATTGTGCATCGTGCTAAAAATAGCATATGTTGTTTTTATGGATGGTGGTATGCTGGTCAGTTAACAAAACCATGGTAGGTGGGATAGTGCTGGTTAGTACTGGTCTGCTTTAGCTGATGAACTCGCTGATGTCTTGCTCTTAATACTTAAAAAAAACAAAAACAAAAACATATGCTGGCCTTTTAGCAGGGTACTAGCAAAAAGTGTGAAATCATTCAAATCTGTATATAACACCATTCATTTTCATTAATTCATTTTATACTATTCTATACAGAATACATTACAATATGCTATTTGGCAAAAATATGAAGACACCCCATCTCATTGGTGGTATTAATAGTATTTTAGTCACACTCACTGCTAACAGCTTCATAATATGAAGCATATATGCATCAATTAACCACAGATAATCAATGGGATAATCGGTGTGAGTAGAATGACTTGTGTTGAACCACTCTTTGACTCTTAATATGACACGTTCCTACCATTCATACCTGCCCAATGAGTGTGTTCGGCAACTTTCTGCTCTATCCTCCTAAAACAAAGTCCATAAAGAATCATTTTGGTGGAGCACCTGGTTGAGTTGAACAGAGCTCTAACCTTAATTCCATCAGAAGTCGTTGAGATTAACTGCATTACCAGCTGTACAATATAACCTTACATTAATACAACATGTCTGTCATGAGTGAAAGCTGTTGTAGCAGCTAAGAAGGTGCAAATTCCATACACCATCCATTTTTGGGTGTCCACAAAACTTTTGTCTATACAGTGCAAGTTTAAGTCGCATATCTTAGCCTTTTCACCCTGTTTCCCTTCTGAAAAAGTGGTTTTGTGGCTGCTGCCCTTTTGAAAACACAACTACTGATCAAGCTTCTTCAGACTTTAGAAGGGTCAACTTGGCATCCCTATGAAGCTGAGAGATGCTGCTATTGCTCATATGTAAGGGGAGGTCCCATTAATTCCTTTTTTTCTAATACCACGTACAAAGGCCCAGTATTGTCTCGTTGTATTTTAACAAAGGCACTGAAAAATAATTGCATACAGTATGGTCATTATACCATTGCAAAAAAATTGTATAATGGTGTTCTACAACCTTTGCATGGTATTGTATGTTCTAAGGTGAACATAAGAGCAAGGTGTTAGACAGTTAACCAGCAATGTTGTAGCCAATGCTAAAGTTAATCAAATTCATTAGAGCCATCAGCTACATAGTGACACTAATAAAAGTGCTATTTATAGAATTAATTTTACTCTAAAAATTATGAATGTCATCGTTTGATGTTGGTTGTGCAGGTTTCAGGAATGCACCATGAGCAATAACTCTCGCTTCAACGCGTGCCAAATCAGTATATAATTAATTTGAGCAAAATAAGACAAAATTTGTTCGCGGCAAAACTCAATAAGAAGAACGTTTTTGTCTGATTGGATGTAAGAAAAAGTGCTGATCATGCAATATCAGCAGTCTAATGAGTCCTGTCTGCTGGGCAAACACGAACAAAAAGCTCATAGCTCAGACACAATGTCTGCATGTTGGCGCCCGGGCTGGTGGTTTGCCCACCTCTGTGAAACAGTTGGAGCAAGTGTACATAGTCTGGACTATGACATCACTAACCACTGAGCGTTGAAACTCAATGTTTCCTGTCCTCCAATAGAGTTCATTTTGCTTCACCGCAGATTACTCTTAGCTATTCTTTCATCAGTTGTATACACAACAGTCTTAGATTTACATTTATGTCATTTATCAGACCCTTATCCAGAGAGACTTACAATTAATATAGTCTTACAATTTAAGCTATTGGGTTAAGGGCCTTGCTCAGGGACCCAACTGTGGCTGGGGTAGGATTTGAACCCTGCACCTTCTGGTCCATACTCCAGTACCTTAACTGTTAGGCCACCACAGTCCCGCTTCTCTACTGTGAGCTTATCTGCCACCACTGGGTGTTTCATTTAGCTCCATTGCCACAGGTGTATAGAATAAAGCACTAAACCATGTAGTCTGCCTTTGCAAACATTTTTCAAATAATTGGTCGTTCTAAAGAGGGGTGTACTGTAATGGGATGCCACAAGTCAGTTTGTGAAATGTCTTCCCTTCTAGATATTCCGCGATCAACTGTAAGTGGTATTATTGAAAAATGGATGCACTTAGGAACCACAACAACTCAGAAACAAAGTGGCAGACCACATAAAGTTCTATAGTGCAGGGGCACAGTGCATAAAAGTCATCAACCTCTGCTGATTCAATAACTGCCGAGCTTCCAAACCTCCTCTGGCAATCACGTCAGCACAAAAACTGCACAAGGAGCTTTATAGCAGGCGTTTTCATGGCTGAGCAGCTGCATGGTGAAGCCTTACATCACCAAACACAATGCCAAGCACCGGGTGGAGTAGTCTGCCACTGGGCTCTGTAAATGTGGAGCGACGAATCACACTTCTCTAACTGGCAGTCTGACGGACGAGTCTGGGTTCGGCAAAGGAGAGGAGAACGTTACCTGCCTGACCGCATTGTGCCAACTCTAAAGTTGGGTGGAGGAAGAATAATGGGGTTGTTTCAGATGAACCAATTCCATAATAATGCATTTGCCTATAAAGAAAGGTTTACTTTCCATTGTGTGTGTTTATGTTTTGGTTGTACAATGTGTGTGATTGTTAATTTGTGCTTAAAAGTGAAGGACCACAGTGTATTTCCTGAACGGATTAATTTGAATACCAGTATGGTATGGTGGCTTTAGATACTGTGTACATGATAGCATGTTTTTAATAGTATCTCTGATGTATTTACATATCGTTTGCACATCTGTTTGGTGAGATATCCTTTAAATTTACATTTCAGGTCAATGACCTGCTTCGCAAAACACAATAAGGTCATTAAACAATGCATAACATTAATATGTATATATAACACTGTTTAAAATTGTAATACGATCGGATCCTACTGGTTTGCCATATTGTGCCCACATTGATCTGTAAGAGACGGATTTCGCTAGTAAGTGTCAGTAATTGATGCGGTAAAATCCAGATACAGGAAGCCGTGGCAGATTTGATCATTGTCATGCTGATTTCCTTTTCTTAAAGAAAAACTTCCGCCTGTAATGTGATTATTCATAGTTGTTAATTAGTTGTTGAAACTGAATGTGTTTTTGATGTTTATCATGGTTTGGAATTATGCACTATTAAAGAAAAACAACCGCAGCTAAGAGACGTCCTCAAATATGTACTTGGCACATCTGGTCTATATCCCAATTTTAATTAAGGTCAGTATCTGTGCCAGTGTGCCTGTAATGACTCTGCGTGATCTTACCTCCAAACCTCCGGCTGGCTTCTTCTTGAGCTCCTCACACTTCCTGAACTTGCAGATCTGGTGGCCGGTCTTGCGGTTACGGCAGCTGCTGCACTGTTCGCAGTTGATCCTGCGCCGGCAAGGCGGGCACAGTCCACAGCGCTTGCGCTTCTTCTTGGAGTTGGCACTGGCGGCGGCCGCCATTTCACTTTGTGCCTGCTGCTGCTCTGTGGCACTCGTCACCTGAGACAGCGATCCGTCAGCCAGGAAAACTCCGGCCGGTGTCATGATGAAGAGGCCCGGGTGGAACGGGAAAGCGCCCCCGACTCCAGTGCCATTGCTCAACAACGGAAAATCGGTCACGCTCCCTAGCGAATCAGAGGCCGAGACTGCCTCCATGTCCCCGCCCACACCTAAGCCAGATGAGTCGGAGACAGGAAGTAGCATGCTGGCCCGTCGTAAGAGCTCGGCTGCCTGAGCCAAATGCAGCCCGCTTGGAGAGTCCAGAAGGCTAGAAACCAATGCGCCTCGATCCAGTTTGGTAAGGCCCATCTGGGCTCTGTGCTGAGTGTCTGCAGAGTGAGACTTAATCCCCGTTGGTACTAAGGCGCTCTGAGCAAGTCTGTTGGCGTTAGCATTCGCAACTGCGGCTGCAGCAGAGCACGTGGCAATGTACTGGGAGAGAGCCCGGGAGTGTTTGAGGCTCTTGCTCAGCGGCGTGCTGATGATTCCGCTCCTGTTCCTCCGCTCCACCACAGGCGATGAGTCTTCATCAGCACAGTAGCTGTCCCGAGCATCCTCATCCTCTCTGGCTTGGCTTCCCTCCATCAACCCCCCACTGGCAGACATGGCCCACAGCACGAGGAGGAGGGAAAGAGGAGGAGGGGTGGAGGAAGAGTGGTGGGCAAAGCGAGAGGGCAGCAATGTTCTCGCTGATTAGTACGCAAGTAAGAGCGCTGCTAGCAGAGGTGCAGAACTGGCCTCGATGAGCTCGTCTACAGCTAAAAGTATGCTGTCTTCAGAAACATTTTAGAAGGCTGTCCAAGTTAGAGACCTGCAAAAGAGATTACAGAAGTAAAACAACAGCTGGGTTGTGATTTCAACCTTTCGCGAGAAAAAACGTAAAAAATCGTATATATAATAGCATATTGTTTGCCCCTGCTTATCCTGGTGAGGGTTACAGGAGAGGGTCTAAAGCCTTACTTCAAAATCACTAAACACAGACACAGCCTAGACAAGGTGCCCGTCCATCATGGGGTGCCATTAATGCACCACCTGACTGTTACATTGCAAGCCCCACACAGGATTTAAACCCAGGCTCTCCCTGTGTCTAGGAGCTGGCTCTTACCAATGAGCCACCATGGCTGAATATCAGCACAAAACCATCATTACCATAATGCGCCACATAACATCAGTTCACACAATACCTGTTCACATAAATATCTATTCCTATCAGATTAATATTATTATGATTATTATAACCCTACTTAAGCCATATATTACCTTGCCAAATACATTCGCTGTTACAGCACTCATAATGACACTCATTGACAACAGCACAGCCTCTTGAGCACAAAGTTTTATTGAACACAATGGGTGTCAGCATGAGCAGACTGAATGCTGAGCAATGTTTGGCTGGTGCTTTTAAGTACCAAGTCCATAAGCTACAGGTAAATGATGTGGACTGGGTCTGCGCTCCACAGTGCGTGGATGAAGGGACAGCTGCGGATTAGTTTCTATTTGAGAATGAGTTTCTATTTGTGGCCGTAAGCTGATGCGCTGCAGTGGTGGGGGGAGGTGTATAAGAAACAAGAAGTGTGTCTCTGCGTAAAAGGACAGAGCACAAAGTTAAATGGGAAAAGCCCGGCGTTCACAGTTTCTGCACCCTTCTCAGTTCCCACCTCTCTTCTGACATACTGGATCGTGTCCTGAAATGCACTGCGCTGTCACATAAACAATTTTCTCACTCCATAAATGTGTTTATGAGAGAGAGAGAAAAAGAAGAATTGGGGATGAATGAGCGAATCAATGCGCTGCATATCACTTTACAGTGAGATAAGATTTTACCCATCGTAAATAGTAAAGAAGACAGAAATGCAATGTGTACTATACTGATATCACATTAATACATTTATGGCATACACTGCAGCATCTTTTTAGCATCTATTTAGGCAATACCGGTACACTACAGTATCCCATACAGCATTGCTAATTACAGTACATTACAGGCATTCGGACAACACTCACAATGCATAAATGTACAATTTCACAGAACGCATATCAGCTGATTAAATCCAGCAAAAGATAACACAACAGTAAAGCTACATTTATAACACCTATTCAAACAGCTAAAGGACCCAACAGTGGCAGATTGGCTAAGCTGGGATTTAAACTATTTGCATTTTAGGGCCTTAACCACTGCACCACTACTGTCCTACTAGAGAGAACAGCCCAAGGTAACCAAAGTGCATGTTGATAGTTTACCTTCGGTAAATAATGTAAGGAGCGCTAAGGTTTGACCTCATATTCATTCTGCGTAGGCCTGGGGGAGTCGCTATGTGGCAATGTATGATTCACAAATGTCAGTAATCAATTTTAAAACGTTAATTGACAACGTATTGTTGACAAACGAGCGCAGAAGCGGAACTCCGAGATGCTGAAGTGCAGTGCTGCCCGGACAGACTGTGGCGTGTAAATAACATGAACTAGCACTGTCTAAGCTTCCACCCAACTCAGAAAAAGCGAAGCAAATCACGGATTCTATTGCAGCTTTTATTGTCAGGGATTTGTGTCAGTATTCAGTCGCTGAGAACCAGGGCTTTCCTGCTATGTTGCACACTTTGGAGCTATAATACAGCGTCCGTAGCTAAGATATTTTATATATTTAGACATGTTAACCATACGCTAAACAACGTCTGACATTGTCTCACACCCAAATTCAAGTCACAGTCTACAATGACTATGAACGCATGCATGGTCACTGTTTGCAACATTGCAACTATACTCATTTTGAGATTATTTTAAAGCTTTTGAAAAACACACCTAAAAATATTCAATCAGTAGGCTAGATAAAAAACAGCATTAGTCAGCCAGGCAGGCTGTAAAATAAACAAAAGTGTTTTTAAGTACTGCAATGGTCTCTTAAGATCAAATTAAAACACCACATTTCATTTAACTGAAATGAACATTTTCACCGCAGTTTTTTATTTCTATGTTGTTTAAGTGCTTGAGTTTTACAAACAATGGTTAGCATTTTCCTGATACTGAAGATAGTGCTTTCATTATTTGCCCAGATATCTGTACATCTACACTTACTGAACTGTAAAAACTGCCTAATTAGTGCCATGCAGATACTCATATAGGCAAGGCAAGGCAAGTTTATTTGTATAGAACTAATTCATACATGAGGCAATTCAAAGTGCTTTACAGAATTTTTAAAAAATCAAATCAAATAAAAAAAAAATAAAAAAATAAAAGAAAGTTAAAAGTACAATTAAAACACCATCAAAACATTAACCTAAGGAAACAGTTTAAAATAATAAAGAGTAGAGTGCAGGTAAAAACACAACCAGGTATCATATGCACAGCTAAAGAGAATAGTTTTTAACCTGGACTTAAACGTTGTTATACTATATATATATTTCTCGCTTGGTGCTGGAGAGAGCTCACCTGTTGATTTTCACCTGTTGAGTCCAGACTTATGATCATGTTAAAAGGACTGACTTAATACAGCTATTGACCTGATCACTTTTAAAAATGCATCAAGGTGCACTGATAACCAATTAATAATCACAACCGTCTGATCGTAATCGAATTCCCTCCCCTAGCAGGCAACATTATGCATTATTATTATTTGCGTTTATGTTTCTTGCTCAAATGTCTTCCAAGCAACAAGGGAAATACTGTACTTGCTTTATCATCAATCCAGATTTTTGGGCATGACTAGTCTCTTTTTGAATTCAATTTCATTTGTTTAGAGCTACAAACAACAGGTGATGTTGAAAATCAGCTTTAAAGCCGGTGATTTTACCTTAATGTTTACCTCAATGGGACAATTCTGGTATCCCTAGTAGTAATAATATACCGATCTCACCTTAAATCCATCCTAGTGACCAGTGTTGAGAATCGTTTAACCACATAGCCTTTGCACGTATCTGTCATGACATTTCATTTAATATCTCAGAACAGCTTATTTATTGCTTTGCCTCACTGACAAAACAGCACCAAATGCGCTTCAAGTCTATTTTGCCTTTATAGACGTGTGGAGAGAATAAACTATGATCTATTTACTTATAACCCCTTTAAAAACAAAAGCATCATGGAAACTTTGATATAAGTACATTATAATGCATTAGTCCTTATTGATTAGCTTATTATTAACGGTTTATAGACAACCTTTCAAATCCAAAACAAAATGTCATAGTTTTACGTATTAAACCGTAAAGCTGTGAATAAAAACTCCAAAACTAACCAAATTAAACAAAAGAAAAATAGGCCACAATAACTGTCGTACAGCTTTCTAAAAGCAAATATTCTGTATAAACAGAATACAATTGCCAGAAACCTAAAATCATAACCGTTAGACAAAGTTCAGTAAGTATTAATGCATTCTCTAGATTTAAGGATTTGAGAACGAAAGTAAGTGATAAATAACAGAATAAGTGGAAAACAATATACAAATCAAATTAATTTGAAGATCAAACTATAAACATGAAAGAAAAAAAAGTTTCTGTGCTGGAAACCCACCTATTAATGTCTCATAACCCAATCAAGCAGCAGGACAAACGCTTCCGTCTCTAAATCTTACTGGACCCTAAATAATTTCTTTGTTCTATTAAAATAGCACTGCAAAGCCATACGGGTACACGATATCAACTTCAGAATAAGTTTAAAATGACTTTTTAATAATTTACTAACGTTATTTTCATCATGCCTTGTTTGCAGCATTACAAAATATTATTGCGACTTCCCCTCTGAGAGGGAGGGCTGCCGAGCCATCGCCATTACCAGAATGACACCGTTATGGAAATGTATCATTTTATCAGCTACATTTATTAGCTGAAACCTCATGTGTCACGCAGTGGAGTGTTAGTGGATTCATAAGTCGCAATTCGCTGTCACACTGTGATAAGTAAAGTCTAAAGAAGTGTCCAAAACAAAGTGTTTACCTCCCTTACCACTTCTCCTCCCTACAGTTTAATAGTTCAGTATGTTACATGTAAATAATAATAATCAAAATAATAATAAAGAATGAAATGTATAGAAATTCAAAGTAGTTATTTATGTCTAAAAAAACATATTTTACATCATCTGTCAACACTGTAAATTGCCATGTGCTTATGATATTTGGCAAAAACTGTGTTCTTTGATCTCACACTTTACCCACTGCACTGACTTTCTCACAAATGTAAGCCTATATTTCATATATTTTCTTTTTTTTTATTGTATCACCTCCTTAATTATTGTTCCACCTTAGTTAGGTGTGTTGTGATTTACACAATTACTCTTCTAACCTCGTGCCCTCTACTTCATACTCTCTGAATCGGAAGCATGATCCATGTTACTGTAAGAGATTTACTGCATGTTTATATACCATATGGCCAAAAGTATGTAGACACCCTTTCAACTAGTGATCTCTTATTTTACATACTTACTGCTAACAGGTGCGTCACATAAGCACACAGGTATGGTGTCTCCATAAACAAACAGTAGCAGTAGAATAGGTTTTATTGAACACCTATGTGTCTCACTACAACACTTTCATAAGTTTCCACCTCCTCAATAAGTCAGTTCATCAACCATCTGTCGTTCCTTCCTTAATCAAAGACCATAAAAAATGGTTTTCCAACTTTGATGGAGAACCCTCCACCCTTGCATACAACCCTGACCTCTAAAAGACAATTCTGAGATAAACTGGAGTACCAGCAGTGAGCCAGGGCGTCCGACGTCAGTGGTCACGGACACATTCCAAAATTTAGTTACAGGCATTTTCAGGAGAGCAAATCCCACATTACTGTGTGCAACTACAAGAGCAACATTTTTCATCCAGTACATCAGATCAGATCATCAGTCCTACAAGTAAATTAGGTGAACCAAGTTAAACAATTAAGACCAAAATAATATACTTGGTCACTTATTTATGATGCTATATTACAAACCTATCAGTGGTAAACTGTGAACCACTAAGATTAGCAGTTAATTTAAAGTTGAAATTAGATTCAGATGCTTTTAGTCAATCGGATAACAATAAGGTGTGAGTGGGTGTCCTGTTGTACTTAAAGAACATTGATTTATAGCCTGATTTTCACAAAACACAACTGAGAAAGTGTGTCATAACATGAAAAAAGGTGCTTTTTAAGAACCTTGCCAAACGAGTTGCTAATCAGGCTGGAAAAGGTGACAAAACCATCACTAAATAGTTTAGACTGCATCAATCAGTCATAGTCATACTAATTGTGTACAAATGAAGGAATCTCAGCACCATTGTTACCCTCCCCAGGAGGGGTCGACCAATAAAGTGCAAGTCGTGTAGTCTGCTCGGTCACAAAGAAACCCTGGGTCACTTCAGAATAACTAAAGACTTCTCTCACAACGGCTAATGTTAAAGTTCATGAGTCTAACATCAGGAGAACACTGAACAACAATGGTGTGCATGGCAGGGTTGTAAAAAAAAAACCACTCTTCTCCAAAATAATACTGCTGCCCATGTGTGGTTTGATAAAGATCACATTTACAAGCCAGAAAGCTACGGTAAAAAAAAACGTTTCGTGGATTAATTTGACTAAAGTAGAATTTTTAGATTAAAGGAGAAAACATGTTGGAATAAAGAAAGCTATATTCCAATAGAATCTTATCCCATCTGTGAAACACTTGTGGTGGCACTACCATGGCTTGGGCCTGTGTTGGCATGCCATGAATTCTGGATTAGACCAGCTAATTCTGAAGGAAAATGTCAGGACATTCATGCTTGAACTGATTCTCAAAGGAGCATGGGTCTGTGCAGCAAGACGACGGCCAGAAGCACAAGCGTCGTTCTATCAAACAACGGTTAACGAAAGCTTGTTCCTCCAAGCCGATGTGCAGGACTGATCAACAATTACCAGATATATTTAGCTGCAGGATAATAACTAAAAACAAATGTTCACATCATTTTCAGATTCATGGCTATGTTATATTGGATCATTTTCTTTCATAAATGACAGATTATAAAATGTCTTCTCCTGTTTTTAATTGGGTTCTCAATAGCTACTTGTTGTGAACATTTCACAATGCTTGAGGTCATATTTATGCAGAAGCATAAACATTTGAAAGAAGATACAAAACATTCTGGAATGACCATAGCGGACCATTTAGATTGGAAGAGGAGCTCACTAAGCTGCGTAACACACTGGGTTAAGCAGCACTTCCATTGGACCTGCATATCACACACACACCCCTATGAACAAGCCTGTTCCAAAAAACTCCAAGCAGGAGTCCCTTAAGGCTGGAGCTCATTTATGAACTATGCAACGACCACAGTTGTACAAAGTGTGTGTCTGGTCATTCACTCTGAGGTGGACAGAGACCAAGAGGGCGCTGTTGGGAGACTGTTGGGAGACTGTTGGATGCTAGATATGCCATTTTGTGCTTTGACAGTGTTTTGATAAAAAATGAAAATGTAATCTTAACAGGATTATTAGTAGTTCATTCAATTTTGCAGAAAAAATGTCATATTTATATTGATAATCTCTTTAAAGCCTCATATAACATCTCCATCTCTACCATGGGCTCATATTACTGAACGCCTATCTGTTTAGTAATCATGGTGATTAAAACTATGATCTGATTTAAGACAACTATTCAAGAACACAACTGCTACTTTAATTATCTTATCTTCAAATCACATGTGAAAAAGAGGATTACAGAAGTGTCATGTGATACTGCCAAGCTAGACCCCACCCCCAAAAAGCACTGAGATTCAAAAGCCCCTGGCATTTAGGTCACTCCAGGCATCACTCTTTGAAATTCTGGAACACATACGAACCGGCACCCAATAACCAACAGACCTCATCTCACCTGAGACAGGATAAGAAAAAAAGGCGGACGGAACAAATTAGTGCTTTACCACTCAGCCACTCTGGTTAGTATACCACCTCTGGCTAGGTGAGGTCATATTAAAACTCATTCTAAAGTCACTATGGATAATTAACGGTGATCTGGGATGAAATGTTATTGTGACAGGTAGCGCAATCTAGTCAATTTTGCTAATACGCTTTACAATATTTTAGTAAATTATGTAGTTAAAGTCCATATAAACAAAACATATAATATTTCTCCTCATAATCTGCCACTTCTCACTGGGGATCCAAAACCTGTCCCAGAATTCACCTGGCATTTACATTTACATTTGCCTCATTTAGCAGACGCCCTTTTCCAGAGCGACTTACAACTTATACAATCTTACAAACCAAGCAATTGTGGGTTAAGGGCCTTGATCAAGGGCCCAACTGTGGCAGCTTGGCAGAGGTGGGAATTGAACCCTGGACCTTCTGGCCCAGAGGCCAGTACCTTAACCGTTAGGCTACCACAGTCATTGGGACTATAATCCAGGTCCATACAGTGATGGGCTAGTGAATTAGCACTGCACCTGATCTTAGCTTTGTAAATGTTAAATACAGACCCCTGGGGTCCAATACATTTCCTGTCTGTCTATTGTAAGAGTTATCATTTTTCTAAAATAACTTAATACAGCCTCTGCAGGGAGCCAACTTAAATATGACATATGTCTGCATAATCTAATGAAATAAGCCACTTTAAAGTCTTTAACAAAATACTAGTGTATCATTTGGGATGACAATCAAGTTTTAGCACTTAAAGCTTTATTTACTGTGCACAATAGTCTTAGGCCATTATTAGGTTAGATATACAATTGTTTTAGCAACCCTATAATGATCATAAATAATTATTTCTTAGTCTCTTCCTGTAAATCCAGTAAATTGTATGCAGTATTACAAAATGAGGGCAGCACGGTGGCTTGCCTCACAGCAAGAAGGTCCTGGGTTCAATCCCAGGGTGGAGCTGCCTGTCGTCCCCGCGTCTGCGTGGGTTTACTCCGGGTATTCCGGCTTTCTCACAGTCCACAGACATGCGTGTTAGGTTAATTGGTGTCTTTAAAAAAGTGGCCCTAAGTGGGTGAATGTGAGAGTGCCCTACTATGGCTTGTTGCCCCCCGTCTAGGGTTGTTCCTGCCCTTGCGGCCTGATTCGCCGGGTGGGCACTGGCTGGCCTGTGACCAAGTGTGGATTCAACGGAAAATAATGGATGGATGGATAAATGATTTTTAAAATCTGCGAAAAAAACAGTTTTATAGGCTACAGTGACAAATAATTTGTGTGACCTCTAAATGTCACTCTTTCAAAAATACCATTCTGATCAAGCATCACCAGGCTGTAGAAGAGTCAACTTGGCATCCTAATGAAGCTGCCAAATGCTGCTATTACTCAAGTGTAAGGGGAGATCACACTAAATACTAGCCTATGGAAGTTATTTTCCTTATCCCTTTTGCAATTTAAAATGATATTTTTTACATATTTCCTGTAAAGACAAAGAAATAATTAGACGAGGTTGTTATACCATTGCTAAAACATTGTATATCTAATCAAACAGTGGCTTTTTGCATAGTACTGTACTTACATATATATAGTTAAAAGTTTTTTTTGAAGTGCCTAATTTTTTTCCAAATTATCAATTTGTATTTTTTTAAGACTTTGGACTTTAAACGGCTTGTTGAAGTATCATTACAATATCCATACATGTTATATAGTCAAGTTGGCTCACTGCAGAGCTATATTCAGTTCTTTTCACTTAAAAATGCATCCATCAACGCTTCATATATATACAATAATTCACGAATTCATAAAATCCATAACGAATACATGACCAAATGTTTGGATAAATTAATGATCAGAAAGACTAAATAAACAGTAAAACCACTGCTGACTTGTTGACTCGCTTATACTTCTTGTCCTGATTCTTGATTAGTGACCTTACATACCCTAGAGTGCAACCAGCAGCACTGTTACCATATTTTGACTTTTACCTAGTTAGAACTTTTTTTTATTCGATTGTCTATTTAATGTATTAAATGATAATAATTACTATTATATCATACAATATATGGCTGCACAATGTGAACCAAATATCTTAGTGTGGTCATGTTGTCACCTCTTATGATTGGTATATTCTTAGCATTAGGGTTTTCCTTAATTACACTGTTCAAAAAAAATAGCAGATATTTTGAAATAAACATGAAGCGATTCAAAAAAACATTGACTATTCAGTAGGGTGTATGGCCACCCAAGAGTGCCAAAACACAGTGACAGTGATGAATTATGGACAGGATCAGATTGTCCAGCAGTTCTTGTGGGATTCTTTTAATATTCATTTTGAAATATCCCCTCATTTTTATTAAGAAGTGTAGTTTGATAAAAATGATCTTATGAATGAGTAACATCATTGCCTGGATTCGAAGATCAATATCGAGAGCATATATCGAAGCACTAAAAAATAAAAAATGGCAAGAGTATGGCAAGTGTGATTTGGTTAGAACTTATTATAACATCCTAAGCATGATGGGAATTTGATGTCGCAGGCAGGTAGAAGCTAATCTCCCAGGTTAAAGCTGAGAAAACGAGAGAGAGAGAGAGAGAGAGAGAGAGAGAGAGAGACAGAGAGAGAGACAGAGAGACAGAGAGAGGGAGAGAAAGAGGAAGAGAGAGAGGTAGAGAGAGAGAGAGAGAGAGA
>JAVSBV010000029.1:6379529-6393050 GCA_033117975.1 Parotocinclus spilosoma | reverse complement strand
TAACATCGTAGGGCTTGAATTAATTCAGTCTATAATGAAACTTTCACAAACAGTGAACACAACACAGCAGACAAAAACTTGTCATGTCGGCAAGTAGCGACTCAGACAGGCGATGCTCTAGTCTTACTTCTCGTTTTTGGTGCGTATTTCTCCGCTGAGTAAATACACTATTTACTGTAAATCGGAATATTTACGTGAAGTGGCGAGAGATCAGTGCATAATGTAATAAGCCCTAAATTTAGCTTATGATTGATTTGTCGGAATGTATCCCATAGTAATTTGTGGAGTACCTGTATTTCATTGTGTGTGTTTATATTTTGGTTATACAATGTGAGTGATTGTTAATGTGTATTTGTTATTATACCTGAAAAACAGTGGTGACCTAAAGAACCTGGACGGACTGATATGTATAAAAGTTTACGCTTCAGATGCTGTGAACTTGGCATCATTTCTCTAGTGTTTAAAGCACTACCTCTGACACATTTTCGTGGGGGTGCATTTATACCGATACCAGTATCGGGTATCGTGTCTGATACTGAGCTCATGTACTCGAACTCGTACTCCAATGTAATGTTTAGCAGGTAGAAACATGTCAAACAGATGTCATCAAGTTTGGAAATATTTTAGCATATATCAATGTTTAGCACGGCTGAATGTTAAACGATTAAAGCACATGATGTATATTTCATTTTGTTGTATTCAGAAAGTAAAGAACATTTGTATAAAAATAAAACATGATTTGAAAGTTATTGTAAGAACTCTAATGGTATTATCGGTACTCTGTATCGTCAGGTACCCAAAAAGCTGTATCGGTGCATCCTTGGTGTCCGCACAGTTTTCTTGTGAAAATAGCATTTTATATTTACATTACAGTAAGTTACTAAGCGTGTAATAATATCCAGTCTATGAACATTTTAGTTAACAACTTGTCTTACAGAACTTAATGAATCCAGCAAACTGTATATACCTGTATACATGTATGTAAATAATTTGAGCAGTTTTCAGGGAGAATTGGTTAATTATCAGTTTTTTATTAAAAACAAAATGTATTTACAGCATTTAGCAGACACCCTTATCCAGGGCGACATACAACTGATACAATCCAAGCAATTGTGGATTAAGGGTCTTGCTCAAGGACCCAACTGTGGCAGCTTGGCAGAGGTGGGATTTGAACCCTAGACCTTTTTGAGACCTTAACCACTAGGCTACCACAGTCCTGACTATATATGACTATACCATGACTGTACCACTGTCTATTGAATGAATGTTTTATTTTAACAAAGAATATACAGACCCCCAATACTCTTAATATCTCACTTTGGCATGCCGGCTTACCAAAATACTAACTTCCTTAACATAAAGATCAAGCGTACTTTGTAAATCTAGTTCAATCTAGTAGCAGGCAAGGTGGATCGAAAACGAGTAGAGAGGAGGAGGAAGGCTAATTTTAGCCTCTTTAACACACATAGTGTGGCTACGAGTTTGGAGAGAATGGAGTAGGACACAGCTCTGTCCTAATGAGGCCACGCTAAAGCAGCAAGTTGCTTCATTCCAGCATGGCTCCACTGTACATTTGCAACTATACCTAGCATGTCTTCCTTTACTTTCTCCGTGATACCATCACCCTGTTTACTGACTCATTTCTGGTTCCCAACGTGCCATTCCACCCGTCGGTCTGGTTTTGAGTATGGATGCCTTTTGGTGTGGAAGGAATGCATTCATTGCATAGCTTTAAATGGCTCTTCAAAAAAATCCCTCATCAAAGGCTTGCGGAGCAGCGTTAGCTTCTCTCAATCTGGGTCGGCGTGCGAGGCACGTCAACATGCGTGTACTCTCTTTCCCACACTTCCTGCGTCTCTGCCATCCTCTACTAGGTCTTCTCAGCACCCTGTCCTCACCCTCCCCGTTCTCAGCCCCGTTCTTTTGGCTTACCAATCATTTTGAAAAGGAGGAAATTGGAGTGCGTACAGTATTTAATTTGCTAGCATAAGTTATTGCTGACCTGTTCTGCTTTAGACCTTTGCAAGCATCGTGACATGGGTTTAGGAATTGTTCTGTAACCGTTTGGCATCTGATAATCTTTTGGTCCCAGTTCAGCCACCACATGCTGTATTGTAACAGTGAGCCTTTCCCTGGAGTTGTTCTCTCTTTCAGATCTGTCCTACTTTCACTGCTGCTCACTCTGCGCGCACACACACACACACACACACACACACACACACACACACACACACACACACACACACACACATCAT
Organism: Parotocinclus spilosoma; assembly: GCA_033117975.1. Taxonomy (NCBI): domain Eukaryota; kingdom Metazoa; phylum Chordata; class Actinopteri; order Siluriformes; family Loricariidae; genus Parotocinclus; species Parotocinclus spilosoma. The sequence goes on along the minus strand of JAVSBV010000029.1, from coordinate 6,390,795 downwards.
TAGTAACACAACAATGTAAAGTTGTCAATGATTGAATCAGCATGAGGTTATTCAGTCTCACTAATAGCACTATCGGCATATGAATAAGGCCACTAGGGTTGCACAGGAGTCTAATTAACTAGCCAACCACCACAGAGACCTGGGTTCGAGTCATGGCCGTTCATGCGTTTGAGGGAAGAGCACAGCATTAGCCCTGCGGTTCGTACCCAGCACTGAAAGGACTGATGCGGATTCCGCTGCTATGTGCTCTCCAGGCATAGGCACCACAGCCTTTGTTTTATTCTTTTAAATATATTTTAAAAATGTTATTTATATTATTTATATATATATATAACATATATTTTATGTTGATCTGAAAGTGGAATAAATTAAATTCAACTTCAAGTAAGGATTTGAGTTATAAAACTGTTTATACATATAAACCCAGATTTGTGAAACTTGGAGACTTGTTTGTGTGAAAGTACTTGCTTTTTCAGAATCTGCTCATATCTACTTTTTCAAAATACTGCTCATAGTCTCGTAGTGAGCAGTGTTTATTACTAAGTGTGCACTTCTAGTCTGTATGACATGAATTGGAACAGTTTATGTTTACATCATAGCGTGCATGGCATAGGGAGTCCTTGAAAAGTTGGTTTTGTTTGTTTAACGTCACATCAGCGTTAATGGCTGTTCACAACGGGATCAAGGATGCAACAATACTAGTCAAACACAACCATAGTGGGCCAATGTAGAGCAAAAACTGTAGATAAAAGTCCAAATTTATTCATGTAGCGCTTCTGGGCCATTGTCTCAAAACAGTATTACATTTTTTTATTATTCTATGGTGCTTTAGCATGCTTACTTCAGCACTGCCAGCTATACCAATTAACCAATGGCCAAAAGTGGTTTTCCAGTATTACATTTATTTCTCTTTCCTTGGTTGAGATGTGATCGTAGAATTCACCAGCTCTAAGTGCAGGTGTTCTGCAGCACGTTGGCTTTGCGAGTTTTGCTGACTCATGGCATTTGCATTGTAAAGAAGCAGGAAAATGGAAAAGGAGGCTGCAATGTTGAGCTTTGCTCACAAATAACTACATTCTGCAGAAATAATGGAGCATTTTAGAGACACTGTCATGCTTGTTAGCATCCAGGGAGGAAACAAGACAAAAATATCTTTGTTATAATCTCCTTGTGAATCTTTTACTATTTGTGGCCAAACTACTTGCACAAATTTCCACAAAAGAACCATTACATCATGTACTGTGTTAGTGCTAGGTACAGTGGAATTTTGGAATTTTGGATGCATCGTCATTTAACCAGTTCTGACATCGAATGGTTAGTTTAAATTTTTGGCCTCCAAATTTGAATAAATATTTTGAAAAACCTGGATGCGTAATATGACCCCGCCTCAGGGTGTGTTTAAAATGAATTTGAATCCAGTATCGAACTAATCCGAATTCAAACAACGTTCTGGAAGCAATGAAGTTCCAATTCCAAGGTTCTGCTGTATTTCATTTTCTGTTTGTTGCTAGTGTTTGACCTTTTATGTGGCTTTACAGGAATTATTAGTGGTCTTAAATTTAATGTCCACGTACTGCATCTCTGAGGAACATGGGTAATAATTTATTATCCTGTATTGGGTAAAGAATAGACGACTTCATTATTTTTTATCGAAGAAATGTAACATAAAAAAAAATGTAACATAGGGCATGTTCATTTAATGGGACCAGCCGGTTATTAGGGCCAACACCATCTCGATGTGGTCCCATTAACCGGAATCGACTGTATTAAATTTAGGAGTGGGCAATATGATGCTTTTTTCTTGATACATTTTGTTATCATGATAGACGATATGCTTTTCTGAGCATAACAAGGATTTCATTAGTAGTTAAAGAACACTGACCAACTGCATGTTTCATTATAAAGTGTAATTAGTCCTGTTTAATTGGATGAAATGCAGCACATTTTAAATAAAATTAACTTTTAAGAATCTGTTGCTACTGATGCATTTTGTCTGTGATCACAATTATTGTTATAAATATTATGTATCGTGAATATATTTTGTTTTTGTCATAAGGAACTTTTTTGCAGAATGATTCTGCTAAGGTTTGCTGTATTTGTTTTTGTGCTGGTACCTTGGCTGGTTTAAGACTGTTGTGGAGAGCTGACTCTCGAAGTTTATCATAAATATTAATATTCTACAAAGAGCTTCGTTTGATTAAATAAGTTAGTTGTAGATCTGTCCTTAACGGCAGGCGTTATAAGAATTAAATCTTATGACATAGATCACAAGATTGGAGCTGTTTTGTTCATGCATTTTAATTGCTAGGTAAAATGCTAGTTTGGTTTGTGGTGTTAGTTTGCTGCATGCGCTCGGTGTGTATGCTCAGTAATCTATCCTGCATGGCTACATGACACAGCAAAAGGTATGATTTTTACAGTATTTTTACTCTGTCATACTCTGTCATGTCAGCTCACACATAATAAAAACAACTTAATTAGGATATTAAAGACATTTACAGAATTTAGCAGACGCCCTTATCCAGAGCGACTTACAACTCATACAGTCTTACAATTCAAGCAATCATGGTCCTTGCTTAAGGACCCAACTGTGGAAGCTTTTTTTTGGCAGAGGTGGGATTTGAACCCTGGACCATCAGATCCATTGTCTATTACCTTAACCGCTAGGCTACCACAGTCCCAAGGATACCAGTCCCAAGAATACATATTGTTCACACCTACTGGAAATATTTAAATGAATGTGAAAGTACTGGACTATGGACCAGAAGGTCCAGGGTTCAAATCCCACCTCTGACACAGTTGGGTCCCTAAGCAAGTCCCTTAACTCACAATTGATTGGATTGTAAGACTGTATGAATTGTAGGTTGCTCTGAATCGGGGTGTCTGCTAATTGACATGAATATAATTGTAAATGTAAAGTCATATTGGAGTTGGTCTGAGTTGCAGCATGGTGCACAGCAATCGAGCTGACAGCTGGTTGAATGAGTCTTCATCAGTCCTCTGAGCACGCTCAGAGAATGTGATAGCCGTTTTTAATGAATCAGCCACACATGAAGAAATTAACGAGTGCAGTGGCATTCCTCACGCCTTGTGAAGTCATGGCTTCTAAAGCAGAAGGGGTAGACCAGCTGTGACCTTACAAACGTCTTCTCACAAACCTGTGGAAGATATGAAGGAGGTGGTCATGGATAATATAGCGAAAGAGAGGGAAAAATTGAGAAAGTCAGAAGAAGGAGAGGTATGGATAGAGAGTTCATGGCTGTATCACAGATGTGACCTGGATGAGTCCCTCTCTTCATACCTCAGGGGTTCAGGAACAAGAGCGAGCCTGTCAGCGCCCTACTTTCCCAAAGTCTAATTCTAGGCCATTATCTGTGCTAGCACTGGTGGGGCTTCAGCATCTACCAGAAAAGTCCTTTCAGTGTGTGTGTGCATGATGGGAGGAGAGTTGTGTGTGTGGGAAATGAATGAGGGGTTGCCAGCACAGCACAGCACTGCTTATGACTGTCACACACTCTGGTCAAGGGTAGACAGAGAAAAAAAAAACAGAAAGCTGTGTGTATTTTGCTGGAAAATTATGTTTCTTTTTCTAAAGAAAACCTTAAGAAAGACATAAGAATATGGATATGTCCTGTACATATGTAGAATTAATTAGATGCAATAATATTATGGCAGTGGAATGTTCTTGCAATGTTAGAGAGTAGTTAAGTCAAATTTATTTATATAGTGTCTCAAAGAAGTTTTAAAATATTATATTATTTTAAAAGGCCAATCCCAATTTCAGCAAGCCTAGGGCAACAGTGGCGAGAAAAAAATACCTGAATATAGAAGGAAGAAACCTTGGGAGGACCAAGACTCAAAAGGGACCCATCCTTCTTGGGTGGCTTAGATGTTAACTTAAATAGTTAAGTTATAGTAATAGTAATACATTTTAAATTAAATAGTGAAATAGATTTAAGATAATGAGTCCTCAGCGGTGAGTTATTGGTGGCACATTGTCTCCTAATAACTAAATGATGGAGGGTAGTACTGCATTTTAGCGGGACCCGGGCATGGTGGGTCTGGTTTCTGTTAATAAAGACCAGTAGAGTGATGCTGAGTTGGAAAAACAATTGGGTGTGTGGTGCTGGAACTGGTACCAGAACATCATCTCGGAGAGAAAAGAGAAAATGTAGTTACTTATGGCCTAGGAGCACAAAGTCTATTAATAATCACTGATGACAATCACTGATTCGAGGTGCAGCATGAGACTCCAGCAGCACTAACTATAGCAGCATAGGTAGAAGTTAATAAACCTGGTCAAAGGTTTGATGGATTATTCTAAAAATATGATAACAGTCTGACATTTTAAATTGTATTTTATTTTATGTTAATAATCATCAAGGATGTTTTTGTTTTTTATTAATAGATCATTTAAAATAGAATAAAAAATTAGAAATTAATAAATATTTCAGGAGTGTGATTCATACATTTTATCCTTTTTGTTGCTAAAATTGAATTTCTGTATTACATGCTTTCTATAAAGGGAATAGTAGCATTCCGTTTTTTAATTGTATTGGGTTTAAGTGGGAAGAAAAACAAAAAAAATATTACTTTTTCGTAACAGGTTTGTCATTGTAGCAGTAGAGACTGCTTATGATCAGTTGTAATTGAAACGATTTGGTGTCCATTGTCATTGTTTTAGTACATTAATCCATATTAAGCAATTTTCTTATAATTGGTTTAATTGGAAGAAAAAAATCTTCACACAAAAATGATTACTTTCCCTTTTGGGCCACAGGTTTATTATTTCAGCAGTAGAAATTAACACAACTGCAACTGGTAACATTTGTGCAAAATCTGCATTTTGGGCGAAGCATAGACCTTCGGGAATAATTCTGACTCAGTTTAACATCCGCATTACGTGTGAAACAGAATGTTGACCGAATTGTACATGTACTGGACAATAAACACATAGTGTTTTATTTTTAACAATAATACTAATTAAAATACAATATGAAAGCATTTAGTAAACTACTGTACTATACAATATAGTACGTTTTATGTTTGTATATTTTAGAAATTTGAAATTTGAAACACTTTAACTCACCAGTATCAAAAACTATGTTCTCTATGAACCATGTTCTTTTCTGCCACCAAGCCATCATAGGCACTTGCATGCTCTCTCACTACGTCCTTGGACTGTGGGCGAAAATCCACCTGAACATGGGGAGGACATACAGACTCAACACAGGAATAGATCTCTCCACCATGGATCGAACCCAGGTCCTTCATGGTGACAGTGCTACCAACCAAGCCAGTGTACCACCCCACTGTGTTAACTCAGTACATGTATTTATGTGGAAAAATATCATTATTATCACCTTAAACAGTTTATCTGATTATTTCAGATCTACTTACTGTGGCAGGCCTAATCACTATATGAATCAGAGTACAAGGTCAGTCGTTGCATAACACAGGGACAGTTAGATATTGCTCAAGGACTTCACAGTGGCTCTCTGGAGGCTGAACTCGTAAGCATCGGCTTATTAGTTCCCAAGAAGACACTGCCAAAACAACTAATGTAGCCATTCATACATGTGGTAAACCTACCCACCTCACACAACAGTGACTTAGTGCCATGCTAGAATGTACCTGAGATGAGTTGAAATGAATGCTTGTAGAAATGGTTAATGATATGCATGTAGAACAGCATATATGCTCGGTTTGGTGTGTTTGTATCAGTGCTCACATCAGATTGCAACCTATGGTTGTGTATGTATGTATGTGTGTGTGGGTCTAATGTCAAATTCCCTTCAGAGCTGCAGCATCTGTCTCACTAGCCTAAGGCTAGAGCAAGTACACACACACACACACACACACAATGCTAGATACACAAGCTCACAAAACAGGACCACGTATTGGCAAAGCTTGTATGGCATAAAATCATCTGTCCTTGGATACAAAATTTACTAATGAGTTTCATATGAGCTGTGGAAACATCAGCCAACAAAAACTGGCAACTTGGAGTACTCATTGCTTCCTTCTTTCCTTTATGCTTTTTACCAGGCAATCGACCAACAGTGATTGTTGGTTAACCGGTAACCAGCGTACAACTGATCTAGACATGCAGGCATTGCTTTAGACTTTATTGAACAGAACCTTGATTAACTTAGCATTAAAATTAAAATAAAACTCAGCAAATTAGCAGTAGCACAGTGATCACATATTTAAGTTAAAATGAAAAAAAAAAAAAACATGTTTTGAGTTTGAGCTAATGTGGGAGCTGGCATTCACATTGAAGCATTAAAAGAAATAAGTACAAGATGCAAAAGTATAAGATCACCATTCGATGATATTGTTTTAGCAGTGGTATATTCATTAATTTATTCATTATCTTATCCGTTTATTCTAGTCAGGGTCATGGAAGAGCCCGGTGCCCAGCTGACACTCTCATATACACATTCACACGTTAAGGGCACAATGGAAACACCAATCAACTTAAAACGCATGTCTTTGGGATGTGGAAACATGGGGAAACTTGTGCCCTAGGAAAACCCACGTAGACACGGGGAAGACATGCAGACTCCACACAGGCAGAGCCCAGGGTCCGGACCCAACCATAGGCTACAGTAGCTTAAGTATTCATCTAGATGCCAAGTTGACCCTTCTGGAGTTAGAAGAAGCTTGATAGGAATGGTATTTTTGGAAGGGTAGCAGCCAGGAAACCACTTTTCAGAATCGGAACAGGGTGAAAAGACTAAGATATGCTAAAGCTCACCAAGATTGGAATAAAAATCAGCAGACATTGACAATGTGTCCTTTATACTAATTATACCATTGTTAAAACAGCAATGTGATGGTTACCTAAGATGTAACTGAACAGCACTGTATAGTCTACAGCTAGTTATCAGTTTTAAGGTTTTTCATTTATTTCATTATTGGACTTACTGGCCCTGTCTTTTTACGTGTCCCGTATACGGATTGAATCCAGGTATGTTTTAAACACATGAATTTACAATTTCTAGTCAAATATGTCCCCAGTTAGCCAGACTGACATTCGTTTGCTGTGTTTCATATAATATATAATTCAGTTACATATTCAGTTTGAACATATTACATATTCAGTTGTAATTCAATAGCACTGGACCATCTGCTTCCTGTTTTGTTTACTGTTTTATTTGCAAGAAATGGTTGCTATGTCAAACCTCATAATTTTGACCTAATCGCTTTAACTTTCTTTACACTGAGACTCCAACTTCAGGAGTTAATGTTTAGAAGCAGATGCTTGTTAAACATAATTAATACAGCAGTGACACCATAGCAAACCACTATGGTGCATGTATTGATTTGGGCATGTGAGAGTAAAGTGGTGGGAGATGGTCATATTTCAGTTTGCTTTGGACAGTGAAATTTGTCTAAATTACTCAAGAATGTGTTGCATTCTCTGCAGATCTACATTGTCTTCCATTGTAGTTACTCTAGCCAGGCATGGGTGGATGTGATGGGTGATGTGTGCTGTGTTGTAAAGGCTGGTTTTGGTATTCAGATTCACCTTGGCAGATTCTGATGCATTTACACTTGTTTAGTTTGTGGCTACAATGCATATCAAGCCTCCTCATGAAGGGATTTGAGCAATCAGATTCAAATCGTATATCGCTTAGAGAATTTAACAATGTGGAGCATTTACACAAATTGTTTTGCATTTACAAAACAGATTGTATTTTTCATCAAAAATTATTACAATATTGAGACAGCTTGTAGCAACAAACTAACAAATTGTAAACGCAGGAAGCGGTTGGTCATGTTTTATAAGCTGATTTACATATTAGATGGGATACAATCGGATTCCAGTCTGGCTGGAGATGGATTTGACTAGTAAATATAAACAGGGTGATAATTAATGCGCTTAAAATCTTATCTGGATACAATCCAGATATAAGATGAATGAAACGACTATGTTTATATAAACTGTGTGTGTTGTGTCAAACCAGCGGCTGCTATTCATGAACATTGCCTGAATGCACAGATTATTCAGTTTTGAATTTTAATTCAGGAATTGCTTAATGGTTTTACATTAGGCCAGACTTTCTTATTGCTTGTTTCGCGGATCCGCCGAGATCATATTTGAAGAATATAAAAAATATATATATTTTTTATGGTATTTCGCGGATCCTCCGCAGCACTAATGGTTGAAATAAAAAAAAATTTTTTAATTCTTTTTTAGCTTTTTCTGCCCTCCGGTGGAGAGCCAACGGTATTGTTCTGTATATAATTTTTTTTTCCAGATTCACTTTAATTTAATTGTAGATTAAATCAATTTTATTTTTTTTTATTAAAAAAGTATTTTTATTTCTTTCTCCTTCCTTGTATTGATTCCACATAGTCTTCGAGAAATTGAAAAGTGCTGAAAAATAAAGATTTATTTTATTTTGTTTCCTCCCTCCTCAGTAGATTCTTAAGTTAGGGACATCCGAGGAACAAGCAATTAAAAAAGTTTGGCCTTATGGCATTTAGCAGATGCCCTTATTCCGAGCGATTTATAACTGATACAGTCTTCAATCCAAGCAATTGTAGGTTAAGGGTCTTGCTTAAGGACCCAACTGTGGCAGCTTGGCAAAAGTGGGATTTGAACCCTGGACCTTCTGGCCACCGCAGTCCCTTGCTTCTTCAATATCATCACTCACTTAATTCCATCCTATAGACTGGCCACTGGTTATAGCAAGAAGAATCTCATTCCTAAGCCTTATTTTACCAATCCAGCTGACAAATACAAATATTATTTTTAAGGCTGGCCCTTACTATAAATCGTAGTTATGGTTTGATCAAATCAAAACTTGACAGTAATAACTGTTCCAACATTCTTGCCATTTTAGTTCATAGTGCATCTTTACAAGAATGTCAAGGCAAATTGATTAAATTGTGGTGGGCACACCTTGTGTTCTCTGGGGTTTGCAAAGTTTAGCATGGAAGAAAGAAGGTGTATGACATCAACAATGTAAAGAGTTTAGTTTTTAACATGGCTCTTAATTCTCAGTTACTTGTACTGTACTTTGACAGACTGTATTTTATGTAATCTGGATAAGAGTGACTTCCAAATTTAGTAAATATACAGGTATGATTAACGTCCACAATACTTTTGTGAAACTGTGGACACACAGGAAAGATACTGCAGTGTTTCCTATATGTTGGTTTACTTAATATCAACGCCATGCAGCACTGCTGTGTCTGATCCCCTATACCATCACAAAACACAATAACACTTTACCACTACGTCACTGCAGTGCTAAGAAATGCTCCATTCCTCAAATATATTGCTCAAAAATATTATATTCCCTATTCTTTGTGAGCAGTGTAGTGCCTGTGCAGTGAGGTCATTAGAGAACAGGGTAAAGAGGACTAACAAGAGTATTCAGAGAAACAAATGGAATATAGTATGCTTCTATATAGTAAGAGAATCAGATAAAATGGAAAATAATTGTAGGACAAATTACATATACCTAATAAAGTCATCGGTGAGTAAATATTGTACCTGCAGGTGTCGATTAAGAGTGCGTTAATCCAACTCACTTTGAAAAACTTCAGTTTTGTGTGTGTGTTTCTACCTTGTCTTCCTATAATTGTGAGGACCACATGTCCCTACAATAATATGCAAACTTTTGAATTGAATTTGGACTGGTTTTTTTGGTCCGCACTTTAATTGCTCTTTTTAACAAACATAGCAACTTTTATTTGGAAGTTTTGTGGCCTAGTGGTTAAGATACTGGACTATGGACCAAAAGATCCAGGGTTCAAATCCCACCTCTGCCACACTTGGATCCCTGAGGAAGACACTTAACCCACCATTTTTTTTGGACTGTAAGACTGTATTAATTGCCGCTCTGGATAAGGGCGTCTGCTAAATGACAAAAAGTAAATGTTACTGAAGTTAAGGCTAGGGTTAGGGGTAGGTGAAGGTGTAGCATTAATTGGCTGCAGTAATCCTTCATTGCCACTCATTTCAATGGAAGGGTTAACAAGACAAACGTGTGTGTGTGTGTGTGTGTGTTATTGCAGTTTGTGTGCATATGTACATTATTGGTAGAGCCATATGATAGTAATATGTTTGTTTTGTGCTTCTCAACACATGGTGAAAGCTTTAATTGACTCCATATTTGTGTGTGTGTGTGTGTATGTGTAGTAATGCTTGTTTGCACATGTGGCAGTGGTTTAGTTGGCTTTGTGTGTGTGTATGTGTGTAACAGCTCTCAAGGAGACGCTGTTATGTAAGCCCTCTGCTGTATGCCGCACTTCAATAATGCAGTCGTACTGCTAAATAAAGACACTCACACACAGTCTCACAATCAGATAAGAAGCTGTATGAAATTGTGTTCTGCTTTAATTTGTACAACGCAGATAGCTTGCTTCCGTTCTCCTCATTGATCCGGGTTCCAGTCTCATTTATTCAGAGATGCAGTACTTCCAACAATCTCTGAGCAAAGATCATTTTCCAGAGTGTAATATTGAGTAGAAAAAACCCAAAAATGGAGCCGTCACACACTCTTTACTGTCTTTATCTTGGCTTCACAGCTGTAGTAAAATTAAGGGCACACAGGCTTATGTTAACACCTCTGACAGCTCGCTGTCGCCCCCTGACTGCTGAAGGAATTACGTTAATTATTTATTACAGCGCCTAAGCGATGGACACCAGTAAAGAGCTTAAACACCACTACCCATAACCAAACAACAAATTGTACATTTTGCATTATAGTGCAGGGAATCAACAATGGAAATTATTTCTTACAGTGAAAAATGTGGGTTAATACAAACTGGATAAAGTATCCAGATAATATGGTCTAAATTTAGAAGGCATGGTGTACCATAGGGTTCTGTACTGTTGGGTTCTGTGCTGAGTCCTTTTTTGAATAGCATACCAAATACTTAATTATAACAGTGATACATACATACCACGTACAATAGAAATATAAATGTTAAAAACCAAAATTGGTATGAAAATAAATACAGTGTTTTGGGATGGACTACCACATAGATCATATCACAATTTCAAAGCTACAGGGGTTGGACAATGAAACTGAAACACCTGTCATTTTAGTGTGGGTGGTTTCATGGCTAAATTGGACCAGCCTGGCGGCCAGTCTTCATTAATTGCACATTGCACCAGCAAGAGCAGAGTGTGAAGGTTCAATTAGCAGGGTAAGAGCACAGTTTTACTTAAAATTTTGCAATGCACACAACATTATGGGTGACATACCAGAGTTCAAAAGAGGACAAGTTGTTGGTGCACGTC
>JAVSBV010000029.1:6355352-6366810 GCA_033117975.1 Parotocinclus spilosoma | reverse complement strand
TGCCAAGCTGCCACAGTTGGGTCCTTAAGCAAGGCCCTTAACCCACCATTGCTTGAATTGTAAGACTGTATGAGTTGCAAGTCACTCTGGGTAAGGGCGTCATACAGTTCTTACTTCTCTAGCTAAAACATGAAAAACCTTGAAAGTAGGTTCAAATATTTAATCCAATCAATTGCAGTCTTTCCAAGGCAGTACCAATTAAGTTATTCTTGTTCATATTTAACACTAAAGAAACACTGCACACCAAAAAGGTCAATATAAACACAACAGAATGTACTGATGACTATTTAATAGGAAAGCCATCCTGTGTTCAGTTAGCGGAATGCCACAACGACAATGACCTGATTTGTGTCCCTGCAGTGTCTTCTAGCTAGCTAGGTTTGGCACTGCACAGATACATAATTGGCCATAGCTGAATATGGAAAGGCTGGACAGGAAAACACTGCAATAGTGATGTTTTACAAGCCCTGAGTGATAGACTGATGCACATACATCCATATATTAAATGCAAGATGATGTGGCAACTCAATCCATCGGTGACTCTATAGGCTGAAACACTATTGCATACTTTTACAATTGCATTGAATATGCAATACTAAACATGTCTAAGTTAATATTTATATCCACAACCAGGTTGTTCCACAACGTTGTGTAAAAAAAAAAAAAAACATTTAAAACAAGTATGATGATTTGCAAATCCGTGTCAACCTATATTCAATAAACCAAAAAAAAAATTTAATGTTCAACTGGATAATTTTTATTGTTTGTTTTGCAATATTCACTAATTTTGAATTTGATCCCTGCAACACATTCCAAAACAGTTGGGACAGGGGCAACAAAGACTGAGAAGGTTGCAGAATGCTCAAAAAAACACCTGTTTGAAGCATTCCACAGGTGAGGGTCATGATTGGATACAAAGGGAGTATTTGCAGGATAGTGTGAGGTTGAACAATTGCACGAAAAAAGCAAAAAGTTCAACAGTTTAAGAAAAACGTTTCTTATCATGCAATTGCATGGAATTAAGGGATTTCATTATCTACAGCCCATAATTTATAATTCAGAGAATCTGAAGAAATCTCTGCAAGTAAGTGGCAAGTCCAAAAACACTGAATGCCTGTGACTTTCAATCCCCAAGCAGCAGTGTATTAAAAATCGACATCACTCTGTAATGGATATTAACCGCATGGGCTGAGGAACACTTCAGAAAACAATTGTCAATGAACACAGTTTGTCTCTCCATCATCAAGTGCAAGTTAAAACTCTATCATGCAAAGCAAAAGCCATATATCAACAACACCAAGAAACTCCATCTGCTTTGCTGGAGTCGAGCTCATCTGAGATGACAGAAAGTGGAAAAGTGTCCTGTGGACTGACGAGTCCATATTTCAAATTGTTTTTAAAAATCATGGGCGTCGTGTCCTCTGAGCCAAAGAGGAAAAGAACTGTGTGGATTTTTATTAGTGCAAAGTTCAGAAAACAGATCTCTGATGCTAAAGGGGTGTGTTAGTGCCCATGGGTAACTTGCACATATGTGAAGGCATCATTAATGCTGAAAGGTACATACAGGTTTTGGATCAACATATGCTGTAATGCAATCTGCATGTGTTACAACAGCGTGGCTTCGTAGTAAAAGAGTAAGGATACTATACTGGCCTGCCTGCAGTCCAGACCTGTCTTCCATTGAAAATGTGGGGCACATTATAAAGCGCAAAGTACGACAACAGAGACCCCAGACAATTGAGCAACTGAAGTTGTACATCAAGAAAGAATGGGAACGAATTCCACCTACAAAGCTTCAACAATTAGTGTCCTCCGTTCCCAAAAATGGTGTGGTGTGGTGTGGTAAAACAGCGGTAAACATGCCTCTGTCCTAACTGTTTTAATGTGTTGCAGGCATCAAATTCCAAATGAGTAAATATTTGTAAATATTTTATTTAATGAGTAAAATAAAAACAATAAAGTTTATCCATTTGAAAATTTTAAATCTTGTTTTTGCAGTTTATTCAATTGCCTATAGGTTAAAATGATTTGCAAATCATCATATCGTTATCTTTTATGTTTTACACAACATCTCAGCTTCATCGGAATTTGGACGGAAGGTAGAAATCAGATAGTGACAACCACCATGGAGAAGCATTGTTTTTAACAGCAATGCAATATACTGAAAAAAACGAAATGTCCGTTTTAGGGAAAAGGAGAGATCTTTCAATTAGGACTAAATACTTAATTCATTTATATGTGCATATCTACTTAGGATTCCATTTGGCAAGCTCAAAAAAGCACTTCCAGCCCCTAATTTAGGTAGTTCTAGGCTCATTTATGGCCATTTGTGACTCGTTAATCTACTTACACAGTCCAAGTCACACAAGCATTTGCTCACAAGTTGCTCATAGCTTCCATTAGTGGTGTACTAAAAGTGTTAGAAGTATGCATAACCAATAATTGCTTATCATATAATATTATTTTCTCATAGGAATTAGTGAAATAATGCTCAAAAGCATGTCATTTTCATGTTTTACATGCTTTCCAGTTATTCTTCATTTTAGATAAGTAAGGGCACTGTGTAGCATGACTAACAACAATGGGAAGAAAGTCCTCCCAGCCACCTTCATGCAGATGTGGTGGGTTTGTACTAACAGCTGGAGAGGTGTTTCACTGATCTCAAGTATGCAGGAACGCCTGCACATGTGCACACTGTGATACTCACTGATGTATACACATACCACGAGTCACACTCTTTAATCAAAGACCGACATTAGAGCAAGTTTAATGGTGCGGTTTGGTGGAGGTCTCACTTCTTCAGTGGTTCGATAACAAGTACTTTATAGCAGCACCTGTCTTACAGCAATGTGGTTAATGTGATTAACTTAAGTAATGCGAGAAATTCTTTTAAAAATATCCCTATAATAATACTACAGAAGACTTTTAGACAGGTATATATGGAGACAAATAGCTAGTTATTTTTTTGATTCCTTGATTCAGAAAGGTAATCAAACAGACAATATTTTAGTGCATTTATGCTAGCACAAGGGAGTAAGGCTGTGCAGGAACAAAACAGTCTCACCAAGGAGCGGTGCATGAGAGCCCTGTGGTTAGCTCTAAGTATAGAGTAAAATAAAGTGCATTCTACAGAATGGGTGTAGCAGACAGAAGGGAAGTGAGAGCCAGAGAGAGAGAGAACGAGAGAGAGGATGTTTTATGTATGTCTTAAAAATTCAGCCAAAGTAAAACAAAATATATTTGTGCACAGTGCAGAGGAGACTGGGTAGTGAAAAACTAAACGTGGCTTTACTCCGTCTGTTATATAATCACTGTCTAATCACTGACAAGAGTAGGAGAGAAATACTTACTAGTAACTTGTTATTACTAATGTTTTAAATACAACTCTGACTCATAGTTAGCTATGAAACTGGAACTTGGACTGCAGTTTCAGCTAAGCTAATTGCCACTATTTTATTGGCACTAGTCGTTCTTTTACATCACAACCCATTTAATTGATCATTGATAATCCTCTATGAGTGTGTAAGTGATGAAACAATGTAGTCATTTAACGTAATAGCCTACAGATTTACGCTGACTAAAACAAAAAAACAGCTCAAGTACGGTAACATTTTTATAAAGTTGTGTTGGCAAAACTTAAAGGAATAATCTTACACTTTTTTAACATTATCTACATCCAGCACATCTGTCGTGCATGGGTGATTAACACTGACAATTTAAACGCATTCACCTGTGCCGAGAAAAGAACAAAAATCACTTACTCCAAAATCACTTATGTTGGAAAACTAAGGGCAGTTAGAGCACAAAATATTTGTTAGAGAATTCATTTTAAAGTCTGAAAAGTTATATCCATGTATATAAATGGATATAAAATTAACAATTACAAGTAGAAAATAAGTCAATTATAAAACTAAATTCATCTTAAAAATATAATTAAATAATAATAATGCAGTACTTATAAACCATTAATGAACAACATTCAGCAAGGGTCACCCAGGTTCAGATTATAAAATCTGATTTGCTCATGCATATGAACAAACATTATTGACTTTAATTTTGATATGCTTTTAAGAAGAGGGAGCAGGGTGTTGCAAAATAAACAAGAAGCCATGTGACATATGTGATGCAGTGATAAAGGTAAATAGCCTTGAGCAGTCCTGACAGGTACTGGTACTCCCTGGTTTATGATGAGGATATGTTCTGACAAATCCATTGTATGTTGGATTTATTGTAAACCAAGGAGTTTAATATATATGATATACTGTATATCATAGTGCAGCCTATATTAAACACATATGAAAAACGAATGTGCACATGGATTTTCCTCACAGCTACCATAACTCCCACCACGATTTTTAAAGTCATGCACTGCCTGGAGAGTATTGTACTGTATAGTGTTTATTTTTGTTTATTATCAAAGTCCAATCGTAACGTCTAAATATCACTGGGCCATCTTCAAAAGGGTTGTGTACATATTTGTATATATTTTTGCCCTTGTTGTATGACAACAATCTGACTACTTTTTACATCTTTTTTTTATTACTTTCAACTTTTTTACATTGTTATATTGCAGCCTTGTGCTAAAAAGTTTTTCCTCATTATTCTGCACTTAATACCCTATAATGAGAAAGTGAAAAAATGTACAGTGGGTATCGAAAGTATTCAGACCCCTTTCAATTTTTCACTCTTTGTTTCATTGCAGCCATATGCCAAAATAAAAAACGTTTTGTAAATGTATTAAAAAATTAAAAATTAAATATAACATGGTGTGAAACTCATATTTAACTCATAAGCGTCCATTTCTTCTTATCCTTCTTGAGATGGTTCTACTCCTTCATTGGAGTCCAGCTATGTTTAATTGAACTGATTGGACTTGATTAGGAAAGACACACACCTGTTTATATAAGACCTCACAGCTCGCAGTGCATGTCAATGCAAATGAGAATCATGAAGTCGAAGGAACTGCCCAAGGAGCTCAGAGACAGAATTGTAGCAAGGAACAGATCTGGCCAAGGTTACAAAAACATTTATGCAGCACTCAAGGTTCCTAAGTGTCTACCAACGTTCACCACCCAACCTGATGGAACTGGAGAGAGACTGCAAGGAAGAATGGCAGAGAATCCCCAAATCAAGGTGTGAAAAAATTGTTGCATAATTCCCAAGAAGACTCATGGCTGTACTAGCTTAAAAGGGTGCTTCTACTAAATACTGAACAAAGGGTCTGAATACTTATGACCATGTGATATTTCAGTTTTTCTTTTTTAATACATTTGCAAAAATGTCTACATGTCTGGCTTTTTCTGTCAAGGTGGGATTCTGGCAGTTTCCTAATGATTCCCATTTTAGCAGCGCTTGATATATTATCTATATCGATATAATCTATTTAATTTAATACTGTAGTTTGATATACTTTGGTGTTTATTTAGTTAGCATCAACCCCTGTTGAGTCTTGGTCCTCCCAGGGTTTCTTCCTACAATTTTAGGGAGTTTTTCCTTGCCACTGTCGCCCTAGGCTTGCTCAACTTGGGATTGACCTTTCAAGACAGTGTAATATTGTGAAGCAGCTTTGAGACAATGATCCGTTGTAAAAAGTGCTATATAAATAAAACTTGAATTGAATTGATAACATTAGGAGAAAGATACAAAGATGTCAGCGGCTTTAACTGTCCATTGGAGTATGTTTTTAGCATTATTAATAAGTGAAATGTCTATGGCTTTATCAATACCATGCCTAGATTTAGCTGTTCCTTGGTAACTGTGTGACCAAATCAGGAGGATATTGATCAGGGAAGCTACAATGATTCCAATGGTAATTATATCATAATGTCAAATGCCACAGATTTGAAAGCATTCTGATATTTTTTAAATTATAATTTAATTATTTAATATATTTTAACTAAATTGACAGCTTTAAAGGTTTTTAAAAAGTTATAAAAAGTCTCATTAAATAATACATTACAAATCAGACATGAATGAGATGAAAAATGCTGCTATTTCTCCTTCCATTACAAAACAGTTTTAATAGATGTTATGTAACTATGGGCTGTGTGTCTGTGTAGTGGTGTGGAAGATGGATCCCAAGGTATTCTCTGTTTGCATAAGAGGTATTGGAAGGATTGACTACTCTTATGTCAACACACCTTTGTGTGAAACAGATATGATGGAAATGAACACATACCCCTCTACTGGCTCATGCTTCAGGTAAAATAGACAGGCTACAACAAAAAGAAAATACATAATTGTTTTAAACAATTCTGTAATAACTATAATTAAATAACAAAACAGTGGAAAAAAGCTTTCTGGGTTATTAGAAGATATATTAATTAGGAAGAGTATATATAATGCCATACTGACATTAAGATTAACACCTTGCTGGCCAGTGAGCTGGTCTGACTCTATTGTTTATAGTAACAGTTGCCATGGAGAGCAGGCTGAATAGAATGCATGATATGTGTATGCAGCAAGCAGTGATAGTGCATTTTAATTGTGCATGTGATATTAGATTTAAATGCCTAACAAATGCCTAACTAATATATATAATAGCAATTAGAGGTTTTATATTTTGGATTTTTTTAAGTTGGCACTTTTTACTTACAAGACAGCTTTACATATCTTATCTTCTCAGTCAGTTTTAAGAGGTAGTCACCCGGAATGGCTTTCAGTTAACAGCTGTGCCTTGTCAAGAGTTAATTTCTTGCCCTCATAATGTGTTTGAAACAAATCAGTTCTGTTGTGAAGAGGTAGGGTTGGTATACACGGGCAGCGTCCGAAATCCCATACTTTGACAGTACCCACTAGATTCGATTAAGTATGCACTGTTAGACCGTTAAAGCAGTATGCTCTTCAAGTATGCAAGTATGCAGTATACGCAGAACCTCGGACACACTACGCCCGCCATCTTACTAATGTCATGTGGCACATGACGTCACAACACCACCAACAAAAAATCGAACCTCCATTCAGTTCATTAAAAGACCAATTCGCCAACAATTTTAATTATTTGAAAATATTTATCAATTAAAAAATATTTTTTTATAGTTCATTTGAAATTTGTAAACCGTCACCTCAGCGCTGTCCGCTATTTTACTTCATCAGCTTCGAACGCCTTCGCTGCTCCAGTTGAATCATGGGATAAGAAAGTGTGCTTTGGTTGCATACTTAAAAATGGCTGCCGATTGAGGACGTCATCCGGGCACTTGACTTCGCGTACTGTTTCAAGCATACTTTGTATTCAGACACACTACATGCTCTCGCCTACTGCTTTCGCATACTGTATAGTATGGAAGTTTCGGACGCAGCCATTGACTTAATAATTGGATTGCCTTCATAATTAGATTTCTGCAGCTGTCTGATTATTCAAGTGGCCATGTAAACAGAATACTCAGATTTCTCTGATTGGATTAAGGAGTAGATATCAGATAAAGAAATCCAATAGCTGGATTTTAGCTCAGTAATCTAATTTTCACATGTACACCCTTACTCTGATATCTTAGTCTGCGCATGCACACAAGTGTACCGTAGAAATGGCTAGCAGAAAATGCACATATTCTCAGAGACTTCACTTCTTCACAGCTTGTTTCTCTCATGGGATCTGTGAAACAGCTTCCCAGCACATTTGGGGAGACTCAGGAACTCAGTAAATGGAGAAATCAGGGATTAATTTAATTAATTCAGGAATTTTGAAGTTAACATTTTTGTAATGATTATTACAAAACTTGTAAAGTTTAACAATGTGAACAATCTGAAGACATTAATGTGTGTGTGTGTGTGTGTGTGTGTGTGGCTGTGTGCGTGTGTGTGCCTGTGTGCGTGCGCCTGTGTGCGTGTGTGTACAAGTGTATGAAGAGCATGCAGACTTGTGTTGTTGCTGAGTGATGCACTGGTATGACTGAACAGATGGGGTAGCTCTGGGATGGTGAAGTTGACACAGTACAGATTGTCTCTCTCATACACACACGCACACAAACACGTTCGTTCTCGCTTCCAATCTCGATCGACAGTGTTCTGTGAAAGTGTAAATGCATGCAGGATCTCTGTGTACAGCTGAAACGCAGAAAGAGAAAGCCTCTGAACACAGCTTTACTGCAGGTCTTAAGGATCTCACTTTGTTCCCCTTCTGTCCTCTCTAAGGTAAAATCAAATACTCGGAGCAGGTTTACGATGCTTGTATGGATGCCTTCGACTGCCTGCCACTGGCCGCTCTCATGAATCAGCAGTTTCTGTGCGTGCATGGTGGCCTCTCACCTGAGATACACACGTTAGATGACATCAAGAAGGTGCTTACACACACTATATGAAACAAACGCCTGGCCTACATATAGGCAATACAATCAGTCAATATACCTCTCATTTGATTATGAAATTATTTCAGTAAAGACTGTTAAATGTTAAAAAGCATGTTATAGAAATGTTTTATACAGTAAATGTATATATTGATGTTCCTCCAATTATTTTATTGTTCTTCTTCTTATTATTATTATTATTGTTATTATTATTATTACTATTATTTTTAGTAGTAGTAGTAGTAGTAGTAGTAGTATTAGTATTATAAGTATTATTGGTCACTCAGGTGGTGCAGTGTTCTAAAGACACAAACAAAGCACAGCAGGGAACTGGATTCGAATTCTGGTGGTGCCTTCTGTCCAGTTGGACCGGCGTCCTGCACATAGTTCTTTTTAAACCCTGTATTCACTCACTGTGCACATTATTAGACATTTCTACCATGTTTGCTTCTCTGGTAGATGAATCAAATCAGAGGCAGCAACTCATCTATTGTACAATTTGTGTTAGTCCTCATTTAATCTTTTCAGGTTTCACTGGATGTTGGTGGCCAGACATTTTTGTTAGGTGGAATATTTTCAGTCCAACAGTGACACTAAGGTGCTTAAAGTCTCCAGCAGCACGGTTATGTGTGATCCACTCATACCAGCACAGCATACATTAGCATACCACTTTCACATCAGTGTCACTGCAGTGCTGAGAAGGATTTACCACCCAAATATATATGTGGTATTTTCTTAACCTGTGGGCAACAAATGTTTGTAGACTGGATGGACAGATGAACTACAGTCTGTAGTTGTAGAACCACAAGGAGCTCCTTAATGGTCAGTGACACTGATAAAATGGACAATGAGCGTAGAAACAAGGAGGGGATCGTAATGTTATGCCTGTACATTGGATATACAGAAATCATATGCAGAACTATTCAAAAGTCTTAGGCCACCATTAGAGAATTCTATTGTATTAGAAATGGTAAAATGACTATATATAATTATTTCTCAGTCTTTTTATTAGAATACAACCGGAAAATAGAGTTTATTTGTGTAAAGTATACAATAAATTGAAACAATCCGCTTCTTTAGGCTACAGTAAGTATTTAGTGTGACCTCCCCTTACACTTGAGCATACTGCCCCATGCACTATATAATATGCTGTTTGGACAACGTCAGGATCGCATAATGTGGTGGCCTAGTGGTTAATGTACTGGACTATGGACCAGAAGGTCCAGGGTTCAAATCCAACCTCTGCCACAGTTGGGTCCCTAAGCAAGGCCCTTAACCCACAATTGCTTGAATTTTGAGACTGTACTAATTGTAAGTCACTCTGGATGAGGGCGTCTGCTAAATGACATAAACATTCGTTAAGTGACATGTAGGAGACTTGGACTTTAATTCCGGTTTTCTTGGTAAGGGTTATAAGTGCTCTGGTGCATGAGTGTTCCATGGACAGGACAGCAGCTCATCTCTGGGCTGAGTGGTGTTTGCTGTTGCATTACTGCATTGTGTATTGTGAACATAAGTGCCCCTTTACTCTGTTGATAGGGAATAGTGTGGACTTTGTAATGAGATGCTTACACAGCGGTTACCATCCAATACAAAAGATGTTCATAAACACCAGTCATTTAATATACCATATAATATCAATTTCCGTCGTTCTTGATATAAAAATCCAATTCTATTCTAGTCTCTCACACACTTTCTCTTTGCATTTTCCTTCCTCCAGCTGGACCGGTTTAAAGAGCCTCCAGCGTTTGGACCCATGTGTGATCTTTTGTGGTCAGATCCACTAGAAGACTTTGGCAATGAGAAAACCCAGGAGTACTTCAGCCATAACACGGTCCGGGGCTGCTCCTACTTCTACAGGTATCTTGCATCAGTGTTACCTGAAGTAGCACTGAAGTAAAGTGCATTACTACTTAAAGTAAAGTACAATCTATTTTATTTTGTAAATTACTAGTTTGTGTTAAGTTTGCTTCTTTATTTTTTTACAACTAAAATGCTAATGTCGTTACCAAACGAGGGAAGCCTCCAGTTCGTGCACACACTGGTCTCTGTTGAGTTGGTTAGTAATGTCAGAAATTTCTGTTCTCTACGAATGATGTTGCATTGCTAAAATAGACCAGAAAAATCAGTTTGGGTGTACTACCATTAATTAGGTAGGAGTAGGAGGCCTTGCCCAAATATTGCATGTGCAATTTTAAATTAAATCTTTCTCTATCCAGTTTGCAGACATTTAAGCTCCTCCCATTGTCTATTTGCTGTGTTAATGTTTTCAGCTACTTTGCTATGTAAAACAGGGCTGCACATTTTATATGGTAATGTATCCCATACATCCAGGATTTGTGGTTCTTTGATATAAAACATTGTTTTTTAAATTTATATTTGATTAAACAGATTCACATAAAAGCAGATTAAAATTCAAATTGTTTCAATTTTAAATGTTAACTTTGGATCATATTATATTAATATGACTGTGGACCAAATCCCACCAAATTATCACTGCAAGGCCCTTAATCCAATTGTTTGGATTGGTTGCTAAATGTGAACGCATTTAATTAAATTTCTGTTACACTGCTCATAAAAAATAGGGGATATTTTATTGGGGATATGTCATTTTAAAATGTTTGTAAGCAGTACACTTGAATACTTCTCATCATCACACACCCACCACCAACTTCTCCTCACAGTGCATGGCTACCCCAGGCAAACTGTGCACATAAACCTGTATCTATGTAATGGAATAGAAAACAAGACTCATCAGACCAGACAACCTTCGTTCCATTGCGGTCTGACTGATCAGCTATCAGGAGACGATGTCCCTCCAAGGACTTCCCACTGAGGACTCAATGTCAAATCTTTTACATTGTTTGATTTAATTGTTATTATTTACTTAATTTTACTATTTCGGTTAACATCTAGGCATCCCAAGTTGAATGGGATTTTCCATTCAGGGATTTTTTCCTTTTCAGGATTTTTTTTTTCCTTTCCGCTGTCGCCCTAGACATGCTCAATTTGGGATTGGCCTTTTAAGATAATATAATACAGTCGATTCCGGTTAATGGATCCTCACATCGGGACGCGATCGTTTTGGTCCTAATAACCGGCTGGTCCGATTAAACAAACATGCCCTATGTTACAAGACTGGACGTGCTATGTAACATATTAAATGTTTATTAAAC
>JAVSBV010000029.1:6311209-6325168 GCA_033117975.1 Parotocinclus spilosoma | reverse complement strand
ACAAAATGCGACCCCAACTATATCTGCCTCTCTCTTATTCACACGAAAACACACACACACACATACATAATAGCGCTTGGCTAAAACTGCACAGTTCCACAATGTCAGCGAGACACGAACAAAAGAGTAAAGTTGGGAGGCAAATCAAAGATATACACACGCACATAAAACAGCTTGTGAGAAAATAAATCCATGCCATGACTCAGACTGGAATAAAAAAGGGATAAGAAAGATCGGGATAGACAAAGAGAGGAAGACAGCGAGCCATGCAGCTGGCTGATAATTAGATGGAGGACGAGCAGCAGAGACGGATGCAGGGACAGGCAGAGTGATGGCAGCCCTTGATGAGCTCTGGTTCAAAACAAATGCAATGAAGTAATCATGTATTGGAATTATGCACTGGCCACTCTGGCACAACCACAACCAAACAACAAGTTCCCAACTCAATTCCTCCACTCAGGACTTGTTTCCACTTAATTTGAAGAGCTTGGAAAACTGGAACAACACTTTTTTAGTTGGTCTTATATCTAAACAGAAGGTCTGTAGTTACAATATTAAAAACTATTTGAAAACAAAGGGACTTATGGGTGGGGTTAGCAGCAGAGATAGTTTAAGAGTTGCTTCATATGAGTGTGACTTGAGTTTCTGCCATGAGAGACCAAATTAAGTTTGTGTATTTGTGAAGTTGGAGTGAGGTCAGAGTGTTGAGTTTTCAGTAGAGATTTTTTTTATTAATCTTATGGTGATTTACTTTTGGTATTTACAGTGGTCTAAGCAAGATTAAAAGAAAGCATGTATACCCTACTCCAGACAGATTTGTTGCAGGCAGATATGTAAGTGGTCTGATTACACTAGGACTGAACATCCTAGACATACCTCTAAGACACGCTCAAAGACAGTTTTCCCAGTTGACAGACTTTGAGAGGGGGTGTATCACTGGACTGAGCAGTGTGGTAAATATGTAAGGAAAACTGCACTAGCTCCAGAATGAAGACCTGACAAACTCTGTTTCATCAAATACCTGTAAATATTAACTAATAGTCAGACCAGTAACTTTCTCACATCTCTGATTTTTCAAGTCTGGGCCAAGATTGGAACCAATGTTAAACTATTTAATACATATTACACATTTGGTCTGGTTAGTTTGAGTTTCATACTGCATTTTTAACAAGGTTTGATACTCTCCACTTTTGAAAGAGTATTGTGGCACTGGGGACATCAATAAAAAACTGAAGCTGGGGAAGACTCCAGCATAATGGGTAACCTTGTTGGGCAAGTGCCCAGAATGCAATTGTGGGTCATAATAAAAAGAAAAGCTGTCCATTTTATTTGAGGATGCACTGCTTTTTATGATGCCATTGTTTACCTTTACATACTTTATTTACATTCGGGTGATATTGCATTTGAGAAAGTAAGGTACAAGGTAAGTATGACACCAACCTAATACTACTAACAGATTAAGTCTGACACATATAAACACAAAAAAACTCCAAACAAAGGGTAATCAGGCAAAAATGCATACATAGAGACACATATAGCACAACAAAACACAGAAGAGACATCCTAGGTACTGTTTGAAAAAGTGAGTCTTTAGACGTCTGCGAAAGGTAGACACTTGGCCAATGGGGATCTCATCTTACCAGTGAGCAGCCTAGACAACAAAACCGCCTTGCTGGCATAGATAGATCTCAGAGTAGGAAGCACCAGGCACTCTGGGGCTAAATACCTGATTCAGTGCACATTTGTGAACATGAATGCAAAATTTATTCTAGAATATAATCTTAATTTGTTCCTGGTTTTAACAAGAAGCCAGTGGAGTGATCCCAGTGAAGGAGTGACCTGAGAACCAAATGGGAAACAGCATTCTGAATGCTCTGTAGTAAAGCAATGAAACAAACAAGGCAATTCAGTAAGCAAAACATTGTAGTAATCAAGCCTGAAAATTATGATAGTCTACATGAGGATCTGAACAGCTTTTCTGGTCAGAAAGTTGATTTTGAGCTTTTGAGTTTTGAATGAGAGTTAAATGTCAATATTTATGTTGGTTTGAGTAAACATAGTTGACATTTCATGCTATAAGACAAATCTTTAACTGCTTGAGAGGAAAACACTTCACATGTATATGCAAATGGTTGACCATTATCCACATAAATACCGTACTTGAAAAGCTAAGCTACTGTCCCAGTGGATTCCTTACTTCTACAAGGACAGTAATTTTTTTCTTGTTGAAGCGAAACAAAAACTTGGTGGTGTAAAAGTATTAATTTTTATTTTAACTGTTTTGACTTTAGTAGTTATCACAAAATGCATGAGTATTACCCAAGTAAAAAGCATAAGAATTCTACTTAAATATAATAGTTGTAGGACCTTAGTGTCCTAGTGGTTAAAATACTGGACAATGGTCCAGGATTCAAATATTACCTCTGTCAGACTGCCTTTGTTGGGCCCTTGAGCAAGGCCCTTAACTCACAGTTTCTTGTATTGTAATACTGTGTCAGTTCTAAGTCACTCTGGATAAGTACGTAAATGAAAAAACACATATATAGAATAAAAATATGTATAGACTGGCATCAAATGCATCACAATGTCAATTCCAAACCCATATTTTCAAACTTGTTGAATTGCTTTAATGTTAAGGCTATTATTTCACATTTGGAACCAAGTAGAGTAAAATTCTGGAGCCCTTGTTTATTTACTATCAGGTTTAGGAGACAGAAGAAACACTCATAAGGACAACTGTAAGAGCAACAGCATCATAAAACCAGCACTGTGTAAATCTGCAGAATTTAAATGACTTTGATTTCAAGCCAAGGTAAAGCTCTAACTATGATCAATCCATGATAAACACCTGCAAAGCTGCTACAACTTCTTCTATAATGGAATATACTGTATCTGCAGAGTCGCTTAAAAGTTTGTGAACCCACTACAATTTATATATGTCTGCCTAAATATGAACAAAAACATAATCAGAAGTTAGAACGGTACATAAAATAACATAATTAAACTTTACACTCAGTTTCTTAAATATGGAGAAAAATAATCCCGTACTACATATCTGTGAGTGGAAAAAGTATGCCTTCAGTATCCTTATGCAGCAATAACTACAACTACATGTTCCTAATAAATTGATCAGTGCTGTGCATTAGTACTATAGGTACTTGGTTTTCTTGCATGACTTGTTTGATTCAGGTTTATCCACAATGTTTCTTTCAGATTAAGGTCAGGACATTGATGTGGCCATTCACTTTATTATTTTTTTTTGTTATTCTTTGGTAGAATGACTTGCGTGTTTAGGTTCTCTGTCATGCTGCATGATCCACACGCTCTGGAGATAGATATGACGATAGATGCCTTGTCGTTTTTCGTATACTGCTGGTATAATTCAGAAATCATTGTTCCATCAATAATGGCGAGCGATTTTGGCCAGCTAGGTTTCACAGATATAAAAATGTTACGCTGAAATGCAGTGCTTTCCTTTATACAGACAAAAGACTTATCATTTAAAGCAAAAGTAAGTATTTCATGTAATCCATCCAAGGTGTTTTTTGAATGGCTTTCTGGTACTCCATATGACGTTTAACAAACTTCAGATAGGTAGCAACATGTGTTTTTTGTGGACTCAGGAACATTAACATTAGCCAATGTGAGAGAATTTACTCCAGTTATATGAATATATGACTGTTCAAAAAAATAATATGACCTGAAAAATATTTTGCTCAACAATTCGAGATTAGGAATATTTCTATATCAATAGTATTTCGGCTCTCTAGCACTCATCATATCTATCAAGAAATACAGCTATTCAGTATAATGCAACATCAAGACCCAGCTCTTTCTCAAGACATTGATTTGGTATATTATAAAGAGATGTAATTACAAAGCCTGTTCCTCTCTCTTCTCATCTCTCTCTCTCTCTCTCTCTCTCTCTGCAGTGCAGAAGTCAGTGACAGCCTTGCCTCTCAGTGCAATGTATCAGTGGACGCTAACTTTAAAAAGGTGCTTGTCCCATCCTCTTATAGTCCTCTATAGCAAGTCAGACGAAAGCTTAATAAAAATTAATTTGGAGAATGCAATGTTTTACTGCCCTTGCTTAACAGTAATCAAACAGGTAAGCTTGCTCAATGCATAAGTGGCTGAGAGCTAGTTGAGCTGCCATGCAGCTTCCCGTGGTCATGCTTGACCCTCATGCCCCAGTGGATACAGCTGGATGCTGAACTAATTGAAGTAATTTTCTCTTAACCGCCTGGTTCACAACTCAACCCATTTTCCTGACCATCCCGGATTCAGCACATTATATATAATATGCTGCAATTTATGGTCAGAGCCGTGAAGGTTACCATCCAGGGATTAAAACTGCATATTCAATAAATTTGTTATAAGCCGAAATGTATCTCGAGTTACTTACTTGTTGAATCTGGAAATTGTTTCTTTTGTCACCCTTGGGGACGGATTATACATTTTAGCCAGAAGACCAATAAAGTCACTTGGTCAATTTGTCAGTGACACACCTAGAATTATTGCTATTATTTTGTATTATTCCAGTGCAACGGCCTGTCCTCGGCCAATCTGGCAGATTTATTTACAAGTCAGCTTTACACTGATAAAGCAACTCGATTAGGCAGTGAAATTTGACATCGAGAACATAAATGTTTAATAAGGATCTGAGCACTGCCTGTTCTTTAATGCTTAAATGAGCTCTACTATTTCCCATTAACAGATTAAAAGCTTTAAAATGTCTGTTCGTTTCACTCACTCTCTCGCTCTCATTCTTTCGCTAAGTAAGCATGAACTGAAAAGCAGAAAGGAACTGCTACAGGGATCAGGAAGAAAAGGGT
Source organism: Parotocinclus spilosoma (assembly GCA_033117975.1). Lineage (NCBI taxonomy): Eukaryota > Metazoa > Chordata > Actinopteri > Siluriformes > Loricariidae > Parotocinclus > Parotocinclus spilosoma. The sequence goes on along the minus strand of JAVSBV010000029.1, from coordinate 6,320,333 downwards.
GTTTTAAAGGATAAAAGATAAAGAGGGGGAGGCCAGATATTTTTTCTTTTTTTTGTCTCAATTTTAATTGTCGAAGCCAGTTGACCTGACAACAGAGAAATAAAAGCAAACAGCTGGTAATTGTAGACTTATTGAAGAACATAGTAGGAGATAAAGCAGAGCATATTAAGGACCAAAACAGACAAGGATGCAAAAAGGTGACTGTCAAGCAGCTGATTATTCAGGAACTTTATCGCAGAACCTCCGCTCCATATGAAAGAATCAGCATTCATGTAAGCAAAAGTGACATCTTTCTTGGGGTGACATATAAATGGCAGAGCAGCATTAGTTTGCACCTCTTGCCAGGGTGTGTAAGTTTACACCTCCTGTCAGAGAGTTTTCGCTTCAGACTTCAGGCTAACTTCGCACGATTTTACAGAAGGAAAGGAGGGCAACAGGCTCAGCGAGAGAGCAGAGAGCCTGTAATCTCATCAGCCGTGTTGTGATTGAACACGGTGGGACAGGGAGCAATCTGATTAATAAATAAATGGGCTCTGTGTGGCTCCCATATGTCAGAAAGTGACTCCGCCAGCATCACCCTCATCAGAGCTGATGCTTTGATTGGGTACGATGCAATTAGTAAGCAGACACACCCTGGGGAATGCACAAACAAGGCACCCATGCCACCACACACACAATGTCGAAGTGTTAGCCTGCAGTCACAGGAGTGATATTTGTTTGAGGTGTGTATGTTTTCTTGAGCAAGTTGTACACAAATGCACACATAGACACAACATACAGAACTGTTCAACAATCTTCCGCCACCATTAGATTTACATTTACGGCATTTAGCAGATTCCCTTATCCAGAGCGACTTACAAGTAATACAGTCTTTCAATCCAAGCAATTGGGGGAAAACTAACCCTAACCCAACTGTGCCAGAGGTAGGATTTGAACCCCAGACCTTCTGGTTCATAGGCCACTAGGTCACCACACTAACTACAAGTTCATTACAAGTGCTGTGCTTTACAATTCAAATGAAACTCTCACAGAACATGCACATCTCCACAGCCATTTAAATTATGTCTTAAAATGTTAAGAATACCTCAAGTATAAATGCCTGTAGTGTTCAAACAAGTTTGTGCACCAAAAGTTTTACTTAAGGTGAGATCATACTAAATACTTGTCACTGTAGCCTATAGAAGCTGTTTTTTCTAATCGTATTAAAAGTTTTTATGGTACATACATATTTATTTTCTGGTTGTATTTTAATAAAGAGACTGAGAAATGATTAGATATAGTTATTATACAATTGCTAAAACAAAGGTATATATAATCTGATGGTGGCCTAACACTTTTTCACAGCACTGTATGTGGAAAAATGATGATGTTGTCGAAGCCTTGTCATCACATTTGCTTGGGTAGCAGCCACCTAAACATATAGACTATACGTTTGGAATATGACGCACGTAGGCATACTTTCACTCTCTCTGAAAGAGAAACCACTCAGTCACCTCAGACCGAACATTTCTTCCTTTATTTCAAATGGAACATTATTATGGTACACAGCAACAGCGATTTCATTCTTTGTAGTTTCTTTTATACACTTGACAGGAAAAAGAACACAGAGCAGAACCTGAATACCAAGAGGAGTGTGAGGAGTGCAAAGGCTGACAAGGGCACAAGAGGCCCATAAGGAACTCCCAGGCCGTGACTAATTGTGCTAATGTGACTAATCGTGAATTAGCGCCGATCTCCAGCCAACATCACGTTGCCTGGGTAGAGTCACAGCTCTGGGATTTGTTCCATATAAGGACATGTTTTATGGCATGCACAACATCCGAAATGTGTCAAACAAACTGGAATAAAAGCCAGTGATAACGGTTAACCTTGGCAACGTTAACCTACGGTCTTAAATAGCTTAGTTGAGTTAAGCTCTCCATTTGAAACTCATGAAAGGAAAGTGGAAACCTGATCGCTGCACAACATGAGTGGGCACCAAAAGTGATGGAGGATTTGAGAGCTGGAACTAAAGTGGAAATGTGTGGTGATTTTAGGGTGCATCCAATAGGGCCAACGGATTATTTGCCATTGGATATGGAGGGCTTGGAAGTGGGTACTGCAGAAGCAATATTGAAGCAATAGTGGAACTGCCCATCGAAGGCTACTACAGCATTTTCAAGAAAAGGGTAACTAAAAATCATTTAGTTTACAGTGAGTGTGAAGGTAATTAGGAGAGATGATATGAGATATGAGAAATTAGGTTGCAGTAAGGGTATAGATGATCAGGAGAGGTTACAGTCAGATCGACTGAGTTTGCTTGGAAAAGTTTAGAGTAGATGTATAAGACAGGTTTAGAGTAAATAAGGTGGCGATAGGGTACAGTAGAAAATGTATGTGGGGATTAGAGGGCATACTGTAGGGGTGTAGTTAGTTTTGATAGAATAAAGGCACAGTATCTCATGTATCAGTATGAGTACTCCCCTCACATTTTTGTTACTATTTTATTGTCTTTTATCCCATGGGACAACACTGAAGATATGACACATTGAAAGAATGTAAAGCAGTTAGTATACAACTTGTATAACTATGCAAATTTGCAAATTTGCTCTTCTAAAGACGATGCTCGAGAAAACCTACAAACATTGTGCTGAAGACAAGCAGACTAAGATACATGGATTACTGGAACCTTGTCCTGCGGTCTGATAAATCCAAGATAAACTTATTTGGTTCAGATGGTGCCAAGCGTGTGTGGCGGCAACCAGGTGAGGAATGTGTCTTAGCTACAGTCAATCATGGTGGTGGGAATGTCATGGTATGGGCCTACATCAGGGCACCATTCGTTGAGGGGAACATGAATGCCAGCATGTACAAGCAGAGCATGATCCCCTACCTTCGAAAAATGGGTCCCAGGGTTGTATTCCAAATGATAACAACCCCAAACACACTTCCAAGATGACCACTTCCTTGCTAAAAGAACTGAGGGTAAAGGTCAAGCATGTCTCCTGACCTAAACCCTATTGAGCATCTGCGGTGGATTCCCAAACGGAAGGCGGAGGAGTGCAAGTTCTTTAACATCCTCCAGTTATGTGATATCATCATGGATAAGTGGAAGAGGATTCCAGTGGCAACATGTGAAGCTCTTATGAACTCCATGCCCAAGAGAGTTAAGACAGTGCTGCAAAATAATGGTGGCCACACAAAATATTGACACTTTCGGCACAATTTGGTCATTTTCACACAGTGTACTGTTGCCAGTGGTTTAGACATTATTGGTTGTGTGTTGAGTTATTTGTTCGTTACAAATGCATACTGTTATACAAGCTGTAAACTGACTACTTTACATTGTATCAAAGTATCATATCTCCAATATTGTCCCACGGAAATATAGAAAATAAAGTAAAATAAAATAGTCCCAAAACATATGGGGATGTACTTACTTTTGTAAGATAATGTATATGGTTAAGTTAAGCACAGGTGGGTGTAATTAATTTGAGCCTGGGTGGAACAGAGGTTTATGCTGTATTTTATTGTAAGTACAGTGAAGATGTAGTTACTTTAGGTCAAGTAAGGGTAAATAGTGGGTTTCGTTTTAGTACAGTTTTTTAAGGCTGGGTGGAGTAGAAGTTTATAAATTATACATTTTTAACGAATATAAATGTAAATGTAAATGGATCCCAGGGTTTTATTACGACAGTAGAGTTGTAATTAATTTGGTTAGAGATATATTATGTGTTTTGAATGAATACAGTATGAGTTTAGTTAATTTGAGGCTGAGTGGAGTAGTGCACAGTGGTAAATCTGGGATAGGTACAGTTGTGGTGCAGATAATTTAAGGCTAGACTAGACCTTCATAATACAATAAGGGTAAAGTTAATTTGATGCTGGGTGGAGATGCGGTATATGGCGATTTTAGAGTGAGAACAGTAGGAGAGTAGTTAATTTGAGGCTGGGTGGAGTAAATGTGTATGGTGGCTTTCTGGTAGGTTCAACAGGCATGTAAATCAATTTGAGGCTGGGTGGAGAAGAGGTGTATGGTGAATGTGAGTAATGTACAGTAGGTGTGTAGTTAATATTAGGCTAGGTAGAATAGAGGTGTATGATAAGTACACTAGGGGTCAATGATTGGGCTTGTTAAGGTAAAGGCTATAGATACATCCAATAAAACATGCATGACTCAAAGCAGCAACCTCACATCCTCCAAGAAAACAAGAACATTAAAAATAAGAAAAAGGTGTGTGCTATTATTTCTCAGCTTTGCTCTTTATTTCAGTCCCTCTTGACAGAACACCCGGTACAACACCGCAAAATGACCATGGCCACGGGTGACATGTTATGAAACGGTGGTGTCCTATATTGTACATCTGTCCTCGGTCTGCGGATGTGTGCACAGTCAACAGTGGAGCGTGAACAATAAGGTCCAGTGTCAACACAGACACAGAAAGACAAACAAGAAAAAGTACATGACAATAAACGAAAGGAGATAAAGCACTAGTTCTGCACTTCTTAAAGTTACACGACAGTTCACGGAGACTCCAGCAAAGAATAAAGGACAGCCCCAAGCCATGAGGGCCAGATTAGTAAAAAATAAAGCATTTTTTCATCACGAATAAGTAGAATGCATGCTCGACACAAGTCAAGCTCAAATATGGCCTCAGTGTTTCAGCTTTTTTAGAGAGATCTTCATTAAGAAATCATTAGCGGCATTAATTATGGTCATGTAATTGTGGGTGTAGTGTGGGGTGGAACAGAGAGCCACACAGTCCACCGAGCACGTGGTACTGCTGCAGGACAGAGAGAGAGAGAGAGAGAGAGGGAAGAGAACCGAAAGGATATAATAATGCAATTTGAAAGCCTGTCTAAACGCGATAGAGAATGGAAAGACAGAATATGTTTGGGGGTAAACAACTGAAAGCTGTAAATGGAGTCTAAAAAAGGTACATTGTGCGTAAGTGAGAGAAGGGCAAACCACATATTAGTATTAGCAATGTAGTCAGTCAGACCTGTTTTATTTGCAGGATGCAGCCTCCACTAGCAAAGCTTATTTCAGCACTGCTGATATGCATTCTCTCTCTCTCTCTCTCATGCATAGTCTATCTCTCTCTTCCGAGTCCTCTCTCCCTGACTTTCTGAATTGTTCCCCCCTCATGCAATCTTTCCCTCTTTGAAAAGTCCTAATCCTCTCACAAGCTTTCCGCCTCTCCTTCTCTCGCCTTGTGTTTCTATTCTTTATCTTTTTCACTCTCTGCCTTTCGGTTTATCTTCTCTACCTCTCTGTAGTGTTTTTAATCTTTCCCCTCAAAGTCTCCAGCTGGATCTGTCTCACTCACACGTCAGATAAGGCAAGGGAAAATATATTCTATATAAATATAACGTTAAAGCTCATATGCGGTAATAATGGCTAACCCCAACGTAACCTATCAGTAAAGCTCTCTGACTCAACGCCTTCTCTGTGCGTTCATTTAACGCATGGCTTATTTGTTTATTTGTTGAAAACGCATTTGTGTAAGTTTGCAGGCCCACTCGATCGGCTCCTATCTTCTGCTGTCCTTTGTCTTTTGCTCAGTGAGCCCGGCAGCAATTTAAAACTTACAACAGCCATCATGCAGTCTGAGCGACATCTGGACGCACACGTCAATCTTCCCGCCCTCAACGTGCGTGTTCTTAATTAAGGCTGCTGATTGGATATGTGATGTGGTCCGTCAATACAGAAAGCCATGACTCCTTTGGTAATCGAATCAAATTTAAGACAGAAATTAAGTTGTCGGCCAAATTTAGGAGTAATAGGCTGCATGTCTCTGTCAGCTTTGCTTAATCGCATGAGTGTGTCCCCGGTCTTTCCGTAAAAATGCTTTTAATACCAGATGTAAGAACAGACCGCGTAAACAAGTTCATAATAGGATAATGACGTTGGGTAATTTCAAATTTCCTTTGATTACAACAAACGGCCATATTTTCTATAAAGAAGACCAAATGCACTGACCAGCAATGAAAACAGTTATTATACATTTACTTTATATATATGTATATACGCTCACTAATCAGTTTATTAGGTACACCTCCTTGTTTATGCACTCATGTCCATTTGATCAGTTCCACTGTATAGATGCACTTTCTAGTTCTACAAATACAGACGGTAGTCTATCTGTTTCTCTGGATACGTCTCATTTACTCTGTTCTGTAATGGCCGGGCCCCACACAGTCCAGCTCTGATCAGATACTATTTGTTTGGTGGATCATTCTCAGAACTGCAGTGACACTGATATGCTGGTGGTGTGTTTGTGTGTGTTGTGCTGGTCTGAGTGAATCAGATGCAGCAGTGCTGCTGGAGTTTTTAAACACCTCAGTGCCACTGTTGGACTAAAAATTTAAAAAGTCCACCAGCATCCTGTAAGTGGCATTCTGTGAGAACTGATGAAGGATTAGATAATGACTACCAGACACAACAGATGATCTGCTGTGTTCACACGACCGCAGTATCAATTATGTATATAATAGAGTGCACAGTGAAAAAACACAGGGTTCAAAAACTCCAGCAGCACTGAGTCTCTGAACAACTCGTACCAGTGCGACACACTATGAATCGCCACTACCACATCAGTGTCAATGCAGTTCTGAGAATGATCCACCACCCAAATGGTACCTTAACTTAGAGAGCATAATAAAGGGTTCTAACAAAGTATGAAGAGAAACAAATATACCGTAGTCTGTAATTGTGCAACTACAAAGTGCATCTGAATGGTAAGTGGAACAGATGAAATGGACAGTGTGTGTAGGAACAGGAAAGTGAACCTAATTAAGTGACTGCAAATGTTCAATGTACTGTAACATTTTCACAATCCCAAAGGTAAAGTTTTTACAAGATAGAAGTGTTATATAAAACGGTGGGAATGGTAAATATATCTGGTATTATATGATACTGTAATGTTATTTGGCACACTGCAGGACGCCCACGTGAGGCACCACTAGGCAGGTATGGGCTGTAATCGCTATACCATGTATCACTACACTATTCCCAACATAACCACATATATACTTTATATAGCATTCTTAGTCTATAGGAAACAGAAGTAATCTGAGAAGTAAACAAATCAGAAATAACCCACGGCTTTGCTCATTACTGTGTGACAGGGGATGCAACATAGAAATGCACAAAACAAGACTGTGCAGTTTATGTGCAAGCCATTTGTAATCAAATTTGAAATTATTCAATTAATAATGCATTTAAAAGAGATTGTTCTGGTAATCACTATTGGGTTTGGGTTATTAAACATGACAATGAACAAGATATGGCATGATAAAAAATTATGGCTTTTATGCAAGTCAGGATTGCGTGGAAGGTCCGGAATCATATTATTCACATTTAAATAGTCTGAGCGAGGGCTGAATAGGGATCAATTTTGCAGCTCATGGCCAATGTCATCTGCATGATGCCTGACCTGGTCAAATAGCACCGTGAGGGCACGAACCCAAACATGGTTATAGTGGTTTGTAGTGCTTTTCACATGGGAAAACAAATGTCATTACATAGAAGCAAGCAAAAATAATTAATCATGTTTAAATATTTAATTGTTTGACAATTTAGTTTGCTTTCGAAAAAAGTCTTATGCACGAACTGGAGAAGCCATGAGTTTCTAAAATAAACAATGAAGTTAACAAATAATCTGTAGGGAACAAACTTAAATGACATTTTTGAAATTTGGATTTCTCAAAATGGTAAATATAAAAAATAAATGCAGTTCCAGTGGCTCAGTGAGAAGAATCAGCTGCTTTAAACTAAGAACAGTCTGGGAGAGCCTGAGTGGGGTTCCAATGAATCCTGTGACTGACTGGCAACCCAAGTTGTACCTTTGCCTGTGCCCAAGTAATTTCAGGGTAGGTTCCAAATCTACCCGATGACTCGAATAGGACAAGCAACTGTAATAGAGGATGTTTTGCTTTTGCTTTTGGTAAAAGTTTTACACACTTTGGGTTTATTTAGAGATAGAATTCAGTCATAGTGAAGCTTGTTCCCTGTAATGAGAGTCTAGGAAGACCTGAGCTGAGCTTATTAAATTTGAAAGTGTTTTACTCGAGGTGTTTATTAATTCAGGGTGTTTAATTTTGTGGCGACAATAGAATTTGTCATCTAAATTGAATTCGATATTTGGAAGGAAACATGAGTGCTGACCTGCACCACAGAAGAGTGGGAGCAAGGACAGCAGAATAGCAGGTCGATCAGTGTGCTGTCTTTTCCATTCCCGCCGCATAATAGACCAATTTGGGGAGGTCAGTGTTAAACATGTGCATGGTGTAATGTGAGGTGCTTGCTCTCAATGGGAGATGGACAGGAGGATACAGAGCAGCACACGACCTCTACGCCTCTCATCAGATTTCTCCGAAGCGCCTGAATACAGAGGGTGGGAAGGAGAGGGTGGGGGCCTTAATAACCCTCCTAAGTTAAAGTCCCTCTGGAATAGAAGGAAATATGCTTTCAAGTCCTCAGACATACACGAGAAGAAATGAATAGTAGGGGGGTTCGCAAGAAGGCAAAAAACATTAGTGTCAGCAATAGATTTATAAGACACAAGAAGCAGGAGATGTTCGAATATATGTTTGTGCTAGAGGGTCTTTCTTCCTTTCTATCTCTCTGTATTTCACTTGTTCCACTCCTCTGTTTCATCAGAAGCAATTCTTCCCCCACAACACGCAAGATAAAACAATTTGCGTTCTAAACCGTTATCTCGGTCTAAGGCGAATATCTCCCTTAGACAGTTTTCAAACAGAGACAGGACCCCCAACAAATGCTGTGCACTCATTTCTTCTTTCTTCATATACAAATTGATTTCTTTATTTACACATTTATTTATATACACTGCTCACAAAATTGAGGGGATATTTAGATATGGCATATTTCATTTTGAAATATCCCCTACTTTTTGTGAGCAGTATAGTTATGCTTTATTAGTCGTATTGTTAGGGCTGTATTTTTTTATTATTTATGCCCCTGGTTAGAGTCCACAGCCTGTGCTGACTCTAAAAATTAAAGCACAACGCAGATAGAGCAATAAAGGAAAAACGCTTGCATCTGCACCAAGGAGGGGAGGGTCATGGTGTATGTGTGTGTGTGTGTGTGTGTGTGTGTGTGTGTGTGTGTGAGAGAGTC
>JAVSBV010000029.1:6232738-6259123 GCA_033117975.1 Parotocinclus spilosoma | reverse complement strand
AACTGCTAATAGGTTACCAATGGAAGGCCCAATGACTAAAAGATAAACTTGTCTTTTATATACAGTGTGTGTGTGTGTGTGTGTGTGTGTGTGTGCGTGTGTGTGTGAGAATGGGGGTGTACTTCATTGTATTTAGAGTTTGTCTCAAGAGGGCTGGCTGATGCAGTTGTTGTAGTAGTGAGAGGAGGGGGATAAAAAGGCCTGGTGATGTTTTAAAATCGTATTATGTTATAGTTGAGTATAGGAAGCCAATAACCAGTTAGCAAACAGCAAAACGAGCCTCGAAGTGTTCAATTTCTTGTTTATTCTATGTTTGTAAGTAATTGTTGTGCTTAAATACTGAAGCCATTTTCATGATTGTAATGGTGAAAGTACAGATTGAGTTGTTAGGACAGAGAACAGAGTTATGTAGTCTACAACACACTTGTGTTTTCTAGTCTAAGATGTACAAGTTTTGTCTCAAGTAGCTCTGATATAAACAGTATACATGTCTACAGTGGGTTTAAGTACTGTAACCTTGTAACATTACATTTATTCATCCAGTAAATGCTTTTGTTTGAATATACCACAAATCAAAGCAAATATGGCATTGCCAAGGATCAACTTTAAAGGCAGTATTACGTTTACATGTAATTGCACATTTATTCATCTAGCAGATGCCTTTTATTTTAGACTATGTAAGGTCAAAGCAAACATATGTATGCATATGACAAGAACCAGCATTGAAAGCATCTGTATGAGCATCTGGTTCATTAGCAATATGTATATCTACAGTGTAGTCTTAGTTCTGTAACATTATAACAGAACTTATTATTTTACATGTGTTCATTGGCAGATGATGTTATTATTAGAGACTACAAATTAAACCAACTTTTTATAGATTTTATTGATACATGTACACAATGTCCACAGTATACTTAAAAAGTCGCACTAGATTTAACCTTGTATTTATTTGTGCTGATGTTTATATTTAAAGCAATCTAAAGGTTAAGCAGCAATGATTCCAAGTACGGTAAGAATCAACTTTGAAAGCAGTAATAATTCTATTAAGTTTCAGTTAGCGCTGAGAGCACTGGTGGAAAGACAGTGTAAAGTGTAAGATACAATGTTCATTTTTAACGGTACTGTATTATTTAAGACATTTATTCATCTAGAAGAAGCCTTTAGTTTTTAGAAACGTAAAAATAAAAGGATATGAATCTATAAGTATGTCAGAACCAACTTCTAAGGCAGAACTGGACTGTGGTGGCTAGGCAGAAGGTCCAGGGTTGAAACCTACCTCTGCCAAGTTACCATGGTTGGGTCCTTGAGCAAGACCCAACAAAACCATGATTGCTTGTAGTGTAAGACTGTGTCAAGTAACCCTGACAAATGACTGAAACAAAAGTATAAAATAGTTTATTAAGTATTATAAGAAGCAATTTCAAAGGACAGTATTGTTTTCTTTTGCTCTGAGAGAGCTCATATAATATCAGCATGAAATACATTTCTAAAGTGTACATCTAACTTTACATTTATTAAATTATTATTATTATTATTAATTAATTCATTCGTAACTAAACGCAAGTATGGCTAAAGGTAGGGTTGTGTGATGTGTAACGTCTAACAATATTGTTGTAATCGTATCAACCTTCTATCACTCACTGTGCAAAAAAACCCCATCAAAAACATGCTTTGAGTTCACACATTCACTCAGTCATAAAGCTAGCATTCTACCTAACAACCCATGACTAAAGTTAAAAATGAGTGAACAAACTACAACAGGGGATAAAATACTGACATAACCACCCTGCAAGTCTGTTGTCCGATTGAACTGATCTGTAAACTATGTCGGAAATTGCCAAAGCAACCTGCCTAAAATGTGTGGGATGGTGGCTTAGCAGTTAAGGTAATAGACTATGGATCAGAAGTCCTTGAAGTATGACAAGATTCGTCTTTGAAAGAAATTGTAGATCTGCTAGTTAGCATGGAGAACAGTTAGTTAGTAGTGGTAAGATAATGGAAGTGTGAAAGGAAACTCTCAGTGAAGGGATATGTAAAATAATTTAGACCATATTTTAGATCATATGACGCAGCGGCCAAATACTTATACCTATCGCAACTTTGAGTCTTGATGGTACTTCTGGCATGACTGGTCTCTTCACAGGCAATTGGCTCACAGGCAAGAGCAGTGGTTCTCAATTCTGAGTCTCTTTAGTTTGTGCCCTGCCTTGTTGGTCTGCTGTACAGACCGTGTACCTGAGTTCCTTTCCTAACGAGGAGTCTCGTCACCACTGGAATATATACTGGATCCCGGGATGCTGGGATTTTGCCACTGGCTTCTGTTCTGGTTCATGTCTATCTGGCTCTCTACAACTGGTTTCCAACTCAGTGCATTCCAATTTCCAGGCTTCGCTCGGGGTATGGGGACACAACAACCTGTAACACTCTCCTCATGCTGCTAGTTCTTGTTTTTGTTTATTCTGTAGACTGGTATACACTCATACAGTTTTGTGTTCCATTACATAAAATGACATTTAATTCTGAAAGTTGTGTAGTGTGCATTGGGCTTACTTAATACAAGCTACTGAATGCTGAGCAACAGGTAGTTGGCGAAACACTTGGTCACACTAGTTCAGCATTGTCTACAAACTGTCTGTACATGTTGGGTGTACATGCTCACACACATGAGTCATAAGAACCAATGAAACATCACTGGCTTGCCTGAAGGGAATAGCAGGGGATAACAGAATATTGCCAACACACCATATACTGGTATACATATGACTAATTTCATAATCAACAAACAGAGGAGGAAGTTAACAAGCGGAAGTCTGTCGTTTGTGCATGCGTGTGTAACTGCCTTATTGGTTGTATGTTTGCTTACATTTTAGTTCAGGTTTGAGCTGAAGACTGTCTTAACTCAGTTGATGTGTTTAGAGACCTTGTGTATATTACTCGTGTTTGTATGTATGTAATGGCTTTAAATGGCCCTATCCTATCCCTTTGTAAGTCGTACTACTTTGGGCCTGCGGTAGCCCAGCGGTCAAGGTACTGGACTCTGGACCTGATGGTCCACGGTTTAAATCCCACCACTGCCAAGCTATCACTGTTGGGACCTTAAGCAAGGCCATTAACCCACCGTTGCTTAAATTGTAAGACTGTATGAGTTGTAAGTCGCTCTGGATAAGGGTGTCTACTTATTGCTGTAAATGTACAGTACAGTACATGCTGTAAACGTACAATATATACAGTATATTCTCTGTGATCTATTTCTCTATAAACTGGTTTACATTTATCTGGCTTATCTTCATTTTTGCCAAACAAAAGTATAAGATTTATCACACCATCCTCTTAAATGCTACAGCGTGCCCCATACACGGGGTGAAACAGTACGGAATAACTGCATTTTGTATAACTATTGTGAATTTACATAAAGAAAAATGTGGCATTAGGGCTGCTGCGTGGATGGAAGTGTTCCTCATTTTCCTATGGTTTGCACTTGGTTGACTATGGTTATGCCAGTCAACATCCATTTCAGCATACTTTTTCATAGAACATAATGCAGTATGCAATACACTGGATATGACACACATTTCCTATCATAGGGCACTAGGGCACATTTATTTATTTTCAATACCATGTGTACTTTCAATTAATTTATTCTAATAAGTTTGCTTTAGGTAGTCATTTAAAAGTCATTTTACTTGCTGTATTTTGTGGTTTGCTGTTCATCATGTTAGCAGGAATTTAGAAAGTGCAGTACAAATACCCACACCTACAAACAACACATATCAATAATTTTACAAATACAGCATTTAGCCACCTCCCTTAGTCAAAGTGACTTATAACTGAACTTGGCCACAGGTGTAAGCATACATTGGAAAGGACAGCAGCCCATTGCAGGACCCAAATTCTTTTAGAAGGTCTTATCCATAAACAAATGACTGAGTTGAGCAGCTTCAAGAAGGTTAATGATCAGGAGCCCAACTTTAAACCCACATAAATGGGTGTCTAAATAGCATTATTTATAAAAACAAATTTTAAAGCGTGAGCCAAGCATAAGGCTGTGTTGACTTATTTATGTTTCGACTTTTGACATAACATTTAATATTTTCAAAAGTTGATTAGTAAAGATGGATATCCCTTTCTCCCGTCTGTGTTTTCAAGTGTCTTTCATTGGCTCAGTCAGGTGAAGCCTGTCATATGTGATCATTAATATCACAAAAAATAAACCAAAACCTTTTTTTGTTTCTACTAAGCTTTATATTTTAGCTTGACTAAATCAACCGTTTCGTATTAGTTAAAATCCATTCAATCCATTGTATTATTTCTAGGGCAGCACGCTGACTACACGGTAGCACCACTGAAGGTCCCGGGTTCAATCTCAGGGTGGAGCGGCCTGGGTCCTCCTCGTGTCTGCGTGGATTTACTCTGGGTTCCTCCCACAGTCCAAAGACATGTGTGTTAGGTTAATTGGCATCTTTAGAGTGGCAGTAAGTGCATTACTGTTTGTGTACCTTACGATGGATTGGCGCCCCATCTAGGGTTGCGAGGCATAGCAGTCTATATATACTAGCCTACTACCCACATTGCCTAGTCTCGGTTATGACAGACTCTTCCCTGTTTGTACTCATTGTGTATTGTTATTTTTTCAGTTTCACCTATCTCATTTATTTCGGTTAAAGTATTCTTGTTCCTTTTCTTTCCTTCACTGATACTGGAACTCACATAGAGATTCAGTAATGTCTTATTGTACGATGTGAGTTACCTGGCTACTGGGGTGGATAATTCAGGCTTATTAATCATATAACTTTGGTCTCTTTATCTTGATGTTGTGACTCAAGCAATGTGACCAATTAATGTAATGTCACTTATTAATAATAATAATGTAATGTAATAATGTAATGCAATAATAAAAATGTGTTAATATAGTGTTATATAGTGTTTTGCAGTGAAATTCGTATAGGCGGCACATCTCTAGGCCTGTCCTGATCCCTCTTTTTTTACCTATTCAATACCGAAAGACCCTCACAGTAACAAATTTCATATGCATGCAAGCAATACAAAGCGATTCCGATGTAATTGTTGTCTGTTCTATGGCAAGCAGTGTCCTAACCTCGCAAGCATGATCTGTGTCATGTCGGTCAACAAAAATAAAAAAAAAAGAGATCAAAGCCCTCTTATTGAACCCTCAAACGAACCAAACTCCCCAGTTGGCCTGGGTATAGTTAATTTGTGACTGGTTTTGTGGCCTGCTTGATTTGTGCAGTGTGAAAAGAAAATGCCACAGTCTATTTTGCCTAACAGCTAAGAAACTTGAGGCTTGCCATACACAACTGTAATCTTTGCAGATAGGAAGAAAAAGACGAGTGTATGTGGCTGTGCTCGGGATTCTGTGGTCTCTTCCTGAGACCTTCAGCTTGTGGGTATCTGCAAAGATACATAATGCATGCATTTTGCCTGTAGCAAGGATTCAGATGAGAGATAAGACATCAACAGTAGGTTTATGACAAGAAGCATCAATTAATTTTGATGGTTCTGCAACAAAGTCAGTCTCTTCAACATGCCTCCCAATACCAAACAGTTTTAGTATTTTACATTATTTATAGAGTCTTTTTTTTCTTTGCTTCATAAAAGCATAGCAGAGCCAGACAAAAACAACAACATCAAAAGACAATGCATATCAATGAATGTTGTGTGGTCTGTATGTAGCTGTGATCCGAGTCATATCAATGAGTGTATTTACATGAATTTATTATAATCTGATAACTGCAGAAAATATGATTTTGTCAGTAATCCGATCAACAAGTTTGCATGCACTTCAGTAGTCAGATATAATGGGATACCTTCTTTTTTACATTCGAGTGATAAACTTCAAACGTTTAATATTAAATAATCATATATTATATTTTCTTGTGTATATCCTGCGGTTCAGAGTCTCCACAAAGTGTTTGATAGCTGTTTTGCTCCCCTTAATTTCGTGGCACATTTAATCCCAGGGTTGCCAGATCCCATGAGAAAAATCTGCTAATGCCAATGGAAAAAGAGGCCAAATCAAGCCAAGTCTTTAGAATTACATGGTTGTGCCATCCATTGGGAATGCTTGTGCACATGTATACATGACCACCTGAATAATCAGATAACTGCAATGATGATAAAGAAAACCAGGAAGGAAACTGGGTCTTTGACAATCTGAACACTGAGGTCAATTAAAGCTGATTTGCTTTCAGGTTAACATTAACAGAACCTGCATAATCTGAAATGCACTTATTTATAAGCTTCAAACATTGAGCACTGCACTGTGCGGGAGAACGATTGCCTCCTTCCATGCTGGCCTGCACTCACCTTGAGACAGAGCATGCTTGCGAAATCAGAATGCTAATTTTTATGGTGAAGAAAAGAGCGCTTGCACAGCATAATGGACTTTATGGATATAATTATGTTGTGGCTTTTTTTGGAATCATTTTTGGGCGTGCTGTCACACAGCTCTCTTATAAGCCTTAGATATTTATTGATTACTCAATGCAGTGACATTTAAACAGAGGCAACTAAAGTTGTGTTCTGAGTTCACTTCATGCCCACTTCGTCACACTGGTCAAACAAACTGCACTTTGTTGGTCAAATGTGCTCTGAGCAATGCCCCATTACAGCCCTTTAATTGCATTCATAACTGTATTTATATTCTTAATATATCTCAAACTATTTGAGAATGTGGAATCACTGCATAAAATGTCCTATTTGCATATAAAAATATAATACATTTGTTTTGTCCATTTTCTATGTCAGTCTGCTTAAGTGTACTGCAAAGGTAAATATAGTATCCTGTAGGATTGGTGCATCCTACTCTAAGGCCCTATGAAATCCATTTTATCCAATTGATAGATTTGAATAAAATTTAAGAGATTTATTAGTGCCTAACCATGGTTCACAACATCCAATTTGTTTACTTTTTCCTCAAAGTTTGTTTACTGCACTGTAAGTGATTACAAACTTTTAGCATCACTTACAAACTACATCCTCAGTGAAATCATTTTGAGATGAATAAGAATCTCTTGTAAATAGACCTTAATATTTGAAAAGACAAACTATGTTTGAATCTTAGGACTAATCGAGCACTGGGGTCTTGTGTAGAAGCCATTTAAATAGCATGCCCTACAAAATCTAACCACTAATTTATATTTATTTGGCAGACACTTTTATCTGAACAAGCCTAAAAGTAAAATTCGATCTAAGATCTATGATTTAAGCACTAGATGGTTACAGGCCGTGCTAAAAGGCTCAGAAGTGGCAGTTGTGGGAATTTTTATTTCATTATACTGGGAGAGAAGAGTCTTCATGGAAAAAGTGTTGGAATGAATGGGGCGTTTAGCTTCAGATATATGTTCCCTATACTATCTGTGGTTGAAAGCTGATAAGGATCTCAGTTGCAGTGTAATGCAAAAGTTAAGGAAATAAGTAGTCAGTGATTTGTGGGAGAGTAGGGCTGTAGCAAGACGTCTTGCAGGAAATGTTTGTCTCTTACATCAGAGAACCTCGTGACCATAAGACGGAGCATCTGTCAGGGTCAAGAGCTTATTCTTATTTAAGAATCTTTACCCTCCTGTAATAAATGAGAGCTTTTGTAGATGCTTGAGTTAGATGCAACGTTACAATAATTGTAACAAATACATTTATTGTGATGACTTAAGTCTGTTAAGATGTTTAGAATTAAAAAATGATAAATAATATAACTAAAGTAGGTACTGTGAGTGTAATGTAAGTAGGTAGTGTGAGGTTTTGTAAAGAAACCACTTTTTTTTGGACGGAAAATCAGATTCCCACAGTCCCAGTACTGAAAGGCATGAATGCTATGGGAAAAGCAGAACTTATGAATGATTTCAACGCTCAAGTTAAAAAAAAAAAATGTTACGCCTTTCACGATGCCCTACTTGTGCATGGACAATGAGCATGTACACCGTCAACATGGGTGTTTTGGTCTAAGAACCTTAACCCGAGACTTTACCTGCTTGAGAAGATTGACCAGAATCCTAAAATGTATATGTTGCTACTTATTAAAGTCTTAGATGGTAGGAATTTTATCATCCTCTGAACCTTTGCTCTGTCCCTAGCAGTGGATTTAATTAGACTGGGTCACTATAATTTGTCTGTTGTCTTGTTTTGTGTTTATTGTTATTTTATGGTAGATTTTGTATGTCCTTCAAGATGCTGTGCCTTTACCAGGCCACCATTATAAATAAGCAGGTTTTGCTAATGACTTGCCTGGTTAAATAAAGTCTAAAAAAGTTACCTACTAAGCATACTTGCTAAGATCAGATACAATGTTGTATTTACAATGTTAAGAACAAAGAATGTTGGCATAGTGCATTTAACTACCATGCGATCAAAATCCACTCACTTTAACGACCCAAGGCCCAAGTACTTACATTATAAATAATTTTTATAAGCCATTATAATCAATTGTAAGAGTAATCTTATCGTTTAACTCCGGATGTTGCAGTGATAATTATTACATCAATGCTGTGAATCCACAGGCAGAGGGGGGAGTATAGAAGCATAAGTCAATTGTGTGTATGTGTGTGTGTGTGTGTGTGTGTGTGTGTGTGTGTGTGTGTTTTAACTACCATACTCAATTGATACTCAAACCTACTTGCGTTTGTGTTTATGACTTCTGCGGCTGCTTGTTGTTACCTCACTACCTGTATATTCTCACTCACCTATAACTATGTAAACTGGTTCACATTGACTTGTTGACTCTGGCTGAATGTCTGTGTTTTTATTATTATATTTTCTGTATTATGCAGCAGTTGGCTCGGGGGGGGGGCTATAGTGGTCAAATACTTTTATAGCAAACTGTTAGATACTATATATAAACTATTACTGTAGAGACTTAAGTTAGTGTCATATCTGGCCTCTGGCCTGCCATGGTGATCAACATATACAATTGGCCATGTCTGAGGACGGGAAGATTGTACAGGGATGATCACAAGTGTGTGTAGGCACTTTTTTGAGACCCTTTAGTGTGGAGTCAGAACATGATGGAAAACATCAACAGGAAATTAGGCATGACTAAATTTGGATGAAAACCTGAAAAAAAAATTCTGAGTAAAACACTTTCCATGAGAAACAAGTTAGTTCACCTGTCTCTTAAGGTTCTTTTGCAACAGAGAAAAATTTCCATACAACTCTGCCCCCGTTCCCACGAGTTTGCATAACAGGAATTGGGGATGATGGTCTTTAGAATGCAGTTTATATGAACCTTTTTTATTCCATATTTCAAGGTAAGATCTTTTCTCAGGTCATAGCAATGATATAATTATTCAGTAGTTGTTCCAGACCAGTTTTAAATATACTTCTTCACCGATAGCTGTATAAACAACAAATATTTGCACAATAAATGCATAAAGAAACACAAAGAAATGAAGTCCAGGCTTTACTGAGCCCGTATGAGACAACACAATGAATTTCAATTTGTGTGCCTTTGGTAACTTCACTTTTGGTAACAGCTTTTCTGTATCTGTATAAGACTGTATGTATCTGTATCTGTATAAAACTTTATGTTTGCTAGAATTATGTTTGCTAAAACCTTCACCCTTGTAAACTCTTGTCTCATATTTAAGTAAATGCTATCTTTTTTCCATTGCATACTTACAATGCTCACACAAATTATGAAATATTTAATTAGGGGACATTTCATTTTGAAATATCTCATATTTTTTGTGAGCAGTAAATATACTGTACATCACCCCTCCACACATTTCTCCAACAATGAATCACTGGTTAGAGTATTGTTTGAGAGTCGTTACACTGTTTAAGGTTCATTTCTGATCCACTCAACATGCCTTCACGTGTGTTTGCATAGCTTCTTGAAAACACCTGTGCCACTTCACCTCAGCAGTGCTCTCTGTAATCCTCTGACCTTTGCCTTCTGTTCATGCAGGTGATGTGTCTCCGATCAGCATGTCTCCTATTAGTCAGTCCCAGTTCATCCCGCTGGGAGACATCCTGTGTCTGGCCATCTCGGCCATGAACTCGGCCCGAAAGACCGTCACACAGGAGACGCTCATCGAGCACCTTGCAACATGCTTCCCAGGTATGTGATCCTTGCACACTCTTGGAAACTATAAATCACATTTCTCAACATATTTGAAGGTGGCCTTCAAACTGCCACTGTTAAGGCCATGACCAGCGACTTCAACTGCTTGATCTACTTGTTAGTCCTCTAAATAAGGACTTCTTAAATGACCTGTGATGACTAGGCGGTTTAGGTTTTTAACCATGACATTTCATATCTCGCCACCAACAAGCAACTTTTTGGAGATTCTGAAATTCAGCTTGTACCTGAGAAAATTAAGAGTTTAATGATTTAATATTGAAGTTTGATGTTTACTTTACACTTCTCTGAGATTATTGACTGATTTCAAAGTAGATCCGATTATTACCAGAGTCGTGTAGAAACGGAGGTTTCCCATTATCTAATTACTGTAGTGTGTATAAATGGACTCAGTGATTAAGGTGCTGGACTGTTGACCAGAAGGTTGAGGGATCAAGTATTTACATCACCAATCTGCCATAGCCCTAAGCTTCACGTAGTCAGCCCTTAAATCTCTATTCTTTTGAATTTCTTGGATCATCTGTTGTTAGTGCATCTTCTGAATGGCAAATGATGGCTCACTGATTACCATACTGGACTATTGACCATAAGGATGAGGGTTCAAGTAACACAAAGCTGCCATTGTTAGTCCAAACAGCAATGTGTTGATCTGTTTAGCTCAATTGTACTTGTATGTGCTGAATGTTTAGTGGACTACTTGGCTATTACTTATGAATCCTCATCAGAAAGCTGCCACTGCCACTTCTGCACACTTGGACTGTATCTTGTCTCAATTATAAGCTCATTTGCATGAAAGCATGACTTAGTTGTTAAAACTCCAGCCTACCTGTTGTAAGGATGTGAGTTTAAATCCAGGCTCTGCCAAATTGCCATAGCTGGTCAACTGAGTCACGCCATCCTTCCTTCCATTATCTTCTGTTTAATTTACACGGGGTTGCGGGCCAGCCGGGGGCCCACCCGGCAACTCTGGGCGACAACTCAGGAACAACCCTAGACGGGGTGACAATCCATATCCATCATAGCTGAGTCACACTATTAGACTTACATTTTTGTGCGTTAAAAAAAAAATGTAATTTAAATTTTTGCTTTCTCTGTTTTTGTGAAACGGATTTACCTTTAATTTCAGGGTTTTAAACAGAAAAATCAGCTATACATATTAATAGTTTCTTTTTTTTATTCAATGTATTCACATTTTTGCAGTAGTGATTCACATCTAAGATTGTAATGATGCTGTATACCAGTTTCACTTTCTATGGAATATATGTAAATTAATTCATGTTGGACAGAAGTGGTCACTGCATGTTTGTCAGGTTTTTTTGTTTACATGCATCTGAACATGCACAGAGGCTG
Organism: Parotocinclus spilosoma; assembly: GCA_033117975.1. Classification (NCBI taxonomy): domain Eukaryota; kingdom Metazoa; phylum Chordata; class Actinopteri; order Siluriformes; family Loricariidae; genus Parotocinclus; species Parotocinclus spilosoma. The sequence goes on along the minus strand of JAVSBV010000029.1, from coordinate 6,247,680 downwards.
CATTGCTGTGGGTCTTGTAGTTCTTCCTGACTGTGTCTTTGTAAGATTTTCTATTGAGGTCATTGTGGATCCCTTCATTATAGTTTGCAAAAATGTAAATTAAACTAAAAATTCTAGTGGATTTTGTTTTACTAGAAGAACACTTTGAAAGGAAACATGCATCAGTTCAACCTCATTGGCGTTGAACTGTATCCTACAAGCTTAAGTAAGTTCAAACAAGATAAAAATGTGTCCTAAGATTGCATGTTTATTATCATTCACCTATCAGTTTTATTAGCCCAGGTATGTGATTAAAAATTCCGTCATGTCAGAATAGGACAAATAAATTAGAGCTTCTAGTCTACTTCTGCAACGTTCCTTATGTAGTAACATGAGGCGAAAGAATAATAGCACCGAGAGCTGCAAATCATGTGAGGTGCATAACTGTAATTTGTAGAGTCATGAACAAACTATGCAGTAATGAAAATGAATTGGTTGGAATGTGCACTGAGGGACACGAAGATGTTTAGTCACTAGCATATATTTCTCCACCATATATTTTGTCAGTAACTCAAGTGATGTCACATTTGAATGAAAGAATGAATTTTTTTTTTTTATTTCTCACCAATTATAAAGTGTAAATGGAGTTGTTCTTGATGTAGCATCACAACGAATACCGGACTATAGAACTATAGTAAGAAAGCAATACGCATACAGTACACACACTCACCGGCCACTTTTTGTTTCAGATGACCCCCTGAAATTCAGATCATGCATCAGAATGGTGAAGGGTGATTTAAGTGGCTTTAAACATGACATGGTTAATAATACTAGACAGACTAGTCTTCAGTATTTCACAAACTACTAATCTACTGGGATTTTCTTGTAGAACCATATATAGAGTTTACTGAGAATGGTCTGAAATAAAGAAAATACCCACTGAGTGGCAACTGCCTGGGTGCCTTGTTGATGCCCGATCTCAAAGGAGAATTGTTTTAAAATACACACATTTGCGTATTATTAGTTTTGGAATGGATGTGGGGTCCTGGTTAAGAATGTTGGAGATCAAATCTAATAGGTGTTTGTGTGTTTTTTGGGTGCTGGTCTATTTTTTGGGATCTTACTGGTTGTGTCTGTTTTGAAGGCAAGTGTTACGAGATGTGGTGGTTTTTGGTAGAACCCAAGGATGCAGGATAGACAAATCCCGCGACATATAATAATAATGGGGAAATAATATAGAAAAACTAAAAGGGGATTAAGAGCGGAGGGAAAGAAACACAAAAAAACCCAAAAGGATTAAATAGTGCGCCGCTGTGTTGCGTCTAAAAACGCAATGCTAAAACCCACACCTAAATAGCAGAAGAAGAAGCTGTTCGAAATCAGGTCTTAATTTGGATACTGGATATAAACCACCTCACTGATTGCTTTGTAAGGGCGATCGGTGAGGTCGGCCAAACGTACCAAAGGTAGGAACCCTAACCCAAGAGCTTGAACAGAAAGTAACTGAGGTGTGTAAGACTATAATTTTATCCCTCCACTGTCTCGGCTTTGATGAATACATGTCATATGGTACAGTGGTACGGACCATTTTGGTTTTGTTTTTCACTTTTAATACCTCAATGCGCTATTCTAAAATAATCTTTGTTTTAATGATTTTGACCAGGTGTAGGTCAATGTTAGTGTTTTAAGCATCTAGGCTGTGATATATGATGTATATAAGCATATTAGCCTCTTTGGTTTAAGATATATACAAATTACGATGAGTTTGTCAGAACGGATCAGAGAGCATCTATTTAGTGTAAATTTACAGCAACTGTAAATTTGATAAATGCTAAGGGAAGTTTAGCTTTGTTTGTTTATATGTTTTTGTTTTTTTCAGTTTCAGACACAAAGTTACAATGATAGATACAGTTGTTAGTCATACATACTTACATTCGTTCAATTTAGCATAATAAGTTAGCGTAATGCATTTCTTTTAAATGTTGGAGCACCCAAAAAAAATCACATGGACACAGGATGAAATTGAAACCCCACACAGCTGGAGTCTGAGACCAGGGTTGAACCAGGGATACTGGAGATGTTAGGCTAAGCTACCATGTCACCTCTGGGCAGTTTAGCAGAATTGGGATTTTAAATTAAATGCTACTGATAATTAGTTTAGAGCCAGGCCACTAATCATGTTTTAGTCACAGTATTTAAACCATTCTTTAAATTTCAGTGCGGCGATTGTTCCATGTCCTCTTGCTGCAAACGGATGTAATAATAATAAAAATAATGACAATAATAGGTTACACTTACAGTGCCTTTCACAGAACCCTAGGTCGCTATACAGGATATAGTTTACATATACATGTAAACTATATTAGAGGATGTAAGCATTCCTGATGATTACAAACAGGTGTTACACCAGTAAATATTCCTTTTGCGTTTGACATTTTACTAAATCTACACGTCTTCGCGAAAAGACGAAAAGACCCAATGAGATTCACCTCATCTGATCTGTCAAACAGAGCCTTGCAAACAGTCAGACATACATTCTCTGTATTACCTCAACTGACTGCTTCATTATTTACAACATAGAAAAAGGCACATTTGTCTGGGGCGGTCCCTCCACTGTATTGCCTGACGCGTTTTTTTTTTTCTGTAGACACGATTGTTGCATCATGCTTTGCAAGGGCTCCATGATGTAATGGAGGGTAAGGCCATGGACGATCTGTACGTGAAGCAGAGATCTAACAGGAATGAACCAGACAGTGAGGGAAACCCAAAAGTGTTGTGTCTATATGTTGGCAAAACACACCCATTTACACCCATATTTGACCAACTTGCATGTATTAAAACAGATTTAGTCAGGACTTGTGTGTGATATACAATGCTCACAATAATTTGGGGTTATTTCATTATGGGACAGGCCATTTTAAACGATGTCACATCTATATATATAGCCTGTACAGACTTGCACACACAGTCATTTTATGCTACTGTATTGGAAATAGAAAGATTATTTCACAAGAAAACTTGCTTGACAGAATCAGAAGGTGAACCATGTAAAACAGAGACTCAACTAGTGAATATTAACCAGTTTATATAGCTAAAGGTGAAAGAGAATATACAGGTAGTGTGGGGGGGGGTAATAGGAGTACTACTTACAATAGGACAGGCACTTACACTTACAAATGGCATTTATACCTTGTTACAAATAAGTACCAGAAATTAATTGACTAAAACCTGAGTTACTTACACTAAAAAGGCTCTTACCACATCAGTGAAATTATAACAATCTCTACTATAAACATGAGCTAACAAGCAAGTGAGCACACGAACAGTAAGGTAGTTATACATGCAAAAACACACACTTGCACATGAACGACAAGCCTTTCACTCTTAAACTCTACCTCGTGCCTTGATAGGCAGCATTGAGTAGCTGTAGAGATTACCTGGTGTTTACTGCTGCATTATCCAGATAGAAAGCTTTCTTTTTATTATCACCGATTGGATTTTTAAAATTATAAAGAATTATAAAGATCTTGGTTGTTAAAATGAACTGATATTTATCGGGTGGATGTTAAATGGTGCTTACTTGTATATGTGTGATTTTTTGTTTTTCTTTGACTTATTATGGCATATATCATTAATGTTTCTTCATGTGCTACTGAACAGTTTGTACAATTTCTTGTTTTTGTAGCTCTGACCTGACCTAATTACAATTGGTATTTTATGTCTGCTCTTTTATTCTGTCTGTTCAGTAGCACATGAAGTAATTAAAATGTATACATTATTTATTAGAAGTGCCGATTTTGACCAGCTCTGTGTGTTGGTTTGTTGCAGGAGTCCCCACTCCAAGTCTTGAGGTCCTGCGGCACACCCTCAACATGCTCGTACGAGAGCGTAAGATTTACCCAACGCCAGAGGGATACTTCATTGTAACACCTCAGACATACTTCATCACGCCCTCTCTCATTCACACCAATAGCAAGTGGTATCACCTGGATGAGAGGATACCAGGTGACATGCAACCATGCTCGTCCCCTCCCTCTGGCACCATCACACCCTCAGCTTCAGGCTGTGTCAGGGAACGGTCACACCACAAAAATCATGCTGACCCCTACAGCGAGGTATACCGGGACGAAGTGCCGAGTATGCACCCCTCCACATTGCAAAGAAGGTCCAAGGAGCACAAGGAGCCCCCACATCCAGTGTCACCTCCTCCTCAGCATCCCCCAGAGAAGAGCAAAAGTACACTTAGCTTTGCCTTCAAGACGGAAGGGGGCAACGGCAAGCAGAAGGATGGGAGCAGCAGTGGTGGAGGCAGCGAAAAGCAGTCTAAAAAATTTGGCCTGAAGCTCTTCAGGTTGAGCTTCAAGAAAGACAAGTCGAAGCAGCTTGCCACATTTTCTGCCCAGTTTCCTCCTGAGGAGTGGCCTCTACGGGATGAAGAGATACCCAGCACTGTCCCGCGAGATGTAGAAATGGAGATTATCCGGAGGATCAACCCAGACTTGACGGTAGAGAATCTGGCCCGCCATACAGCGGTGATGAAGAGGCTAGAGGAGGAAAAGGCTCAGAGGAGTAAAGCAAACTCATCAGCTCAACAGAGCTCGCGCAGCAAACGAAGCCGCAGCCACCGCAAAGTGCAACAAGGCAAATCATCACGCTCCCACAGCAAAACACGTGTTTCTCGAGGGGAGAGGTCTGAAGGCTCTAACCTGGATATATCCTACGACAGGGACTACAGGTTCTACAGCTCGTCTTTGGTGCGCTCTCCAAGGGAGGCTATGATGTCTATGGAGAGGAACAGGGGAAAATACATGGTGCACAGTAATCCGAACATTGTGGAATCACACTTTACTACCGCACCGGAGTGGGATGTGTCAGGGGAGCTGGCCAAGAGAAGGACAGAGATGCCCTTCCCAGAGCCATCCAGGGCACAGTCCCATTCAAAAGTCCATCGCAGCCACAGCCACACCCAGGAAAGGAAATCAAGGAATGAGAGGTCGGACAAGGCCAAAGAGAGGTCACGCTCCATGGACAACTCCAAGGGCCCTTTAGGAGGGCAATTTTTAGGCACCATCGAAGATTTTGAGTGCAGTAAAGATGACAGGAATCGGTATTACACTGATGATGGGACTTTGAGGGCTTCTGCTCAGAAGGGCCACTACTCTCGTGCTATGCACTCTGCTGCTAGATTAAACTCTGACGTTTGTGTGCCTGATGTTGGTAGGGGCATCACTGAGGATGCCATGCACTGTAGACCACTTGAGAAAAGCAAAAGCAAAGACTGTTTGCCAGCCTTTACTGACCTAAAGTCTTGTTCTCCCAAAACACCCGTGGATGATTATTTTCAGCACGCGGTGTTAAATGAGGCCTCATTTTCAGCTCCCTCTTCTTTGGTAAAATCTAGTCATGAATTCACAGATGGTGTCTGGAAAGGGATTTCTTCTGATCGACTAACTCCAATTCTGACCTCACCTCACCCTACAGAGTTTACTGACTCCACAATGGGACAGAATAGTATAACATTACCAGTGCCTAGCCAAACGCCAGAGCCTTTGCCCAATGGACGCTTGATGCACCAACACAATCCAGACTCAGGTGACGTGGACAAAACTGCAGAGGTTTACAACCAAGAGACTCTGTTTAAACCTCCTGACTATGTGGAAAGCAGTTTCTCTAGGCCAGGTACGATGCGAAAGTCTCCGCACACAAAGTCCATGGAGGTGCTTGAGAAGCAGGAACACTTTGATGACCCCCTTCCGTTGGCAGTTCCATCATCATCTGGCCAAGAGCAGGCGTCGTGCGTGGAAACTACCTTTGACTACTACAATGTATCAGATCACGAGTCCGAGGACACCAGCCATAAGAACAAAGTGGAGGACAAAAATCTGGAAGGTGGAGGCACGATGAAGTGGCTTATGGAGCGAGAGAAAGAGAGAGAGCTCCAGCGCAAGTTTGAGAAGAACCTCACCTTTCTCAGCCCCAAAGAGGGTGAGAGCAACCATAACCAGAAGTCTGTCCACTCCACACGCCTGGATAGCATGGACTCCAGCAGTGTGACTGTGGACAGTGGATTTAATTCCCCACGGTAAGGCACTCAGGTCCAATATTGGGTTACCTCCACTTGTTTGGATTAGTTCTTCTGCTTGAACTGAAGCAGTATGCTATTCTATGAATAGACAAACTGTCTCTGTTGTTCAGCACATTTTTTATCTTTAAGTCTTTAATAATGTTTTACAAATGTGACATAGGAGTCTGTAGGATTCAATAGAGTCTCAATAATGTTTGAATATTTAGATTTTGTAATTAGTGGTAATAACTACTGTGTTAAGTGAGATTAACACTACTGCAAAATAAATTGTTTTCACAAAATAGCAGTTAGGTTATACATAAAAAGGCCACACATACTCTTTGTAGGTAAGGTGTCACGCTGGGGTCAGGACTCGAGGAACCCTGAGAAGTTGATGGATTGAGAACATGAACCAGAGTGGCTTAGTTTGTAAAGCATTGGTTCAGAAAATTCCACCCTAGGTGGTTGTGTGGCACTGCCTCACTCATGGTGACCAGAGGGTCCAGGTTTTGTAGTACTGTTCCTTGACACCAAGGTTCCACCACACCCCCGGGATCCTGTCCCAGGTGACTGTCTGTCTGTGTTTACCTCGCCAGAGGATTCTCCTGTCTTTGTATCGCAGACTTCCCCTCCTGACATTACACAAAGATGCAGCAAGGTATCTTCTAATGGTGGTTGTGCTTGACAAAATGTTACATTGTAAGGCCACATTAAATATTTTACAGTTGGTTTAATTGTGTGTATTAAAACATAAAGAATGTTTCAGAAGTTTTTTTAGATTTTACATTTTATTTTTCTAAACATGATTATATGCAACTATGAGAACTATACATGGTTTCTATCAAAATAATTTACAATTAATTCAGGACTAAAAAGACTGCATTAGCAGGTAAGCACAAGATCTGATCAAGCTTATTATCAATGAGTGCGTAAACATGCACTTAATAATCCAATCATAATTGGATTTCTGCAGTTTACTGTACTGTTTACAGTTACCGATTACTCAAATGGTCATGTAAACAGTATATTCCAATTTCCCAAGTTGGATTATGGTCTGCAAATCAGTTTGAAATTTGATAAAGGGAGCTGGTTTTTCACTCATGCATGTATATCATTTAATGGATTTTTTTCAATCCGTGCTTGCATACCAGCATAACTAAACATGGCTGACAGGTCCGGTTATTTTATAACACACTTTTTTGAACATTTTTTCATTGGCTTATTTTGTTCACAGGATCGGGCAACCCTTGAAATAAATGCAGCAAAATGGCTACTAAACATTTTGTGAAGACTCTGAAACAAAGTATATGCTTTGATTTAGTTAATAAAGTTTGCAATGTATGTCACATCATTCAGTGACATTATTGGCTGGTTGCAAAGCAGAAGTTTAATTATTGCATAAATCATGTAAACCCAGAGTTTTCCCATTATCTGATTACCCATCTGCATGTTTACCCAGTGATCAGATTATTAAGCGCATGTAACCACTCTCAGTGTAGCAATAACAAAACATTTAGAAACCCCCAAAGATGGTATTGAGATTTGATGGGTCACTATATGCATTATAGTATCATTTGTAGTCCTGTTTGAAAAAGAGTTTTGATGCAATTTTGTTGGTAAACTTGTGCTTGATTGCTAGCTTATTAAAACTAGCTCGGTCAGCAATGATATATAATGATTTGGCTATTTTCTTTTACATAAATAAATATTTAGTTAAAAAGCAAAGGCAATTAATTGTTTCACCAGATTCACCAGTTTCCGCCATTGGTGTCACCATTTATTGTCAAAACAGTGTTACAGCAGGCTGCTTGTTACTTTTACACAAGTGGTCAAACCTGCATGTTAGTGATGTTTAAAATAGTTTAAATGCTTAGCCTTTTGAACAGGAGGCCATTTGTTCAATAAAACATAACTCTTCTTAATTCAGTTGGCTATAAACGTCCACCACCAGTACCACCCTTTCTATGTCAATACCTTTACCGTTTTGTTTTGGATGTGTTTACATGTTTTAACTAAATGTTTTTTTTGTGTGTTATGTGTTCATGTTGTAGTTTAAGGGTGTATAACTGTTGTCCAAGTGTACATCAGTTTGGTTTTTGTTTGTTTTTTGTTGCTATTTTGTTGCATTATGCACTCTTTATAAAATTTACATTTCAAAAAGCATATATTGTATTTTCCTGTCTGCAATAACCATTAGCTTTTAGTCACAATCCACTGCATATAGTCATCACTAGGCTGCACGTGCATCCTATTGCATTCGATACCTCGAGAACACAGTGCAACTCAGTTAAAACCCCTTTATGTTCCCCTGATGGTACCCCTTTCATTTGTGCCTCTGCTTTTCTTGCTCAGCATGTCTTCTGGGAGTCATACATAACAGTGCAATAACTGTCCTTAGACGTAAGCCAACAACTAGTAAACAGTTAGCCGCAAAGTCTGTGTTCCATATGGTGGGTTCATTTTGATGATTTACCCACACCCAGTCTGCTTGGGACATATTACAGAGACAATTTAGGACATTTCCCATCAATCAAATTTTTTAGAGCAGCAAACCTAGTCCCACTGTTCAATTGTTACTATTATTAATCTACACAGATGGTCAAAGTCACTTTAGGGTGTTAAAAGTACATAAAGTACATGTTGTGTGTAATTCAGGTTTTTCTAAAAGTGTGAGTGACACCATTAAAATTAACTAGGTTAGGTCTAATTTTAAAAACGGAGTGGCATCCAGGGTGGCGAGTTCTGTCATCATATCTGGCTCTGCCCCTGCTGCACAAATATGGGAGGTTTGGTGAAAATTCTTGCTTTTTGTCATTAGGCTGTAAAACTGCAAACATCTCCAAATGAGATGTTCATAGGTTCAAGATGGGACCTTTTTGCTCCTTGATTTAAATTGTGATTTTTTTAAATTAATTAAACTGTTGTTTGTAATGCAGTTAAATTTTTAGTGTCTCTCCTTTACTGTGTATACTTTGTTTTGCTACACTTGTGAGGACCAGATGTCCTTATAATCTTACGAAAACCTTCAATTTTGACTTGTGTTGACCAGCTTTCCGGTTTCCACCTCATGAACTGCTTTTTACAAAACGGCAACTTCTATTTGAAAAAATAGATTATAAAATGAAAATTTTGCATTGCTTTTGGTTACTGAGGTTAAGGTTCGGATTAGGGGTAGGTGCAGGAGTAGCATTACTTCGCTTCAGAAATCCTTTGTTGTCACTCATCAATCGATAATCCTCACCAGTATAGTTAGACAAGTATACATTGGTACTCCAAAGTTTGTGATCCCTTTTGATTTTTTTAAATTTCTGCATAAGTCTGGCCTAAAACATCAGATTGTCATACAAGTCTTAAAAGTAGATGAAGAGAATCCAGTTAAACAAATGAGACAAAAAGACTACACTTGGCCATTTATTTATGGAGGAAAATGATCCAATATTACATATTTGTGAGTAGCAAAAGTATGTGAAGCTTTGCTTTCAGTATCGGGTGAGACCCCCCTGTGCAGCAATAACTGCAACTAAATGTTTCCGATAACTGTTGATAAATCCTGCACACTGGCTTGGAGGAATTTTAGCCCATTCCTCCGTCCAGAACAGCTTCAACTCTGGGATGTTGGTGGGTTTCCTCATATGAACTGCTTGCTTGAGGTCCTTCCACAACATTTTGATGGGATAAAGGTCAGGCCTTTTACTTGGTCATTCCAAAACAATAACTTTATTAACCATATACCATATTAACCATAACCATAATAACCATTCTTTGGTAAAACGGCTTGTGTGCTTAGAGTCGTTATCTTGCTGCATGACCCACCTTTCCTTGAAATTCTGTCCATGGTCAGATTTCCCCTACATTTTCGTTTAGAATTCTCTAATTCTCCATCAATAATGGCAAGCCGCCCTGGCCCAGATTCAGCAACACAGGCCCAAACATGATACTACCACCACCATGTTTCACAGATTGGATAAGGTTCTTATGGACTCATTCTTCCACAAAGCATTCTTCCAAAAGCCTTCTGGCTTGTCCACGTGGTCTTTAGCAAACTGCAGACGAGCAGCAATGTTCTTTTAGGAGAGCAGTGGCTTTCTCCTTGCAACCCTGCCATGCATACCATGTTGTTCAGTGTTCTCCTAATGGTGGACTAATGAACATTAACATTAGCCACTGTCAGAGAGGCCTTTACTTGCTCGCTTTCTTCACTTGGGGTCCTCTTCACTTTTAGACCTCGCCGACTACTACACATCTTTCTCTTGGAGTGATCTTTGTTGGTCGACCACTCCTGGGGACGCTAACAATGGTCTTCAATTTTCTTCATTTCTACACAATCCGTCTGACTGTGGATTGTTGGAGTCCAAACTCTTTAGAAATGGTTTTGTAACCTTTTCCAGCCTGATGAGCATCAGCAACTCTTTTTCTGAGGTCCGCAGAAATCTCTTTTGTTCATGCCATGATACACTTCTACAAACGTGCCGTGAAGAGCAGATTTTGTTTCCCTGTTTTTTAAATAAAAAAGGCTGCCCACTCACACCTGCTTGCCATTCCGTTGATTGAAAACACCTGATTCAAATTTCACCTTCAAATTAACTGCTTATCCTAGAGGTTCACATTTTGCCACTCACAAATACGTAATATTGGATCATTTTCCTTAATAAATAAAGGACGAAGTGTAATATTTTTGTCTCATTTGTTTAGCTGGCTTCTCCTTATCTACTTTAAGGACTTATGTGAAAATCTGATGATGTTTTAGGTCATATTTATGCAGACATACAGAAAGGAAGGGTTCACAAACTTATGAGCACCACTGTATAGGCGGCACCTTTTTTAGAACAGGCTTCTTTATTGCCATTCTGCTATTGAGGCCAGGTTTGGGCAAAGCTTGCAAAATTGTTGTCACATGCACATGTCAAAAATCGTACCAATTAAGTCTGTACTGTCTTTACAGTTAACGTATTGAGACTTTCATATTTAAGATGCTTGTTTTTACCACATCAGTGTTAGTCTATACAATACACACCATCCATTTGGAAATAGTAACCTTCCTTGCATCCCTTAGTCACCATTTGTATAAAACATGCATTCAGTACTGACAGACTGCTAAGACATCAAACCTCAATCATCAAGGTTTCCAGCTATTGTATGGTGATGTGTTTGAGAAACCTTACTAAACCCATCCCTGCAAATCAGAACCCGATGTTGGTGAAATTTTTCACAATTAGCTGTGCTCAGTTCTAGCCAAGCCAATTTGTTCCAGTTGGAATGGAGTTAAAGTCAGAGCAGCACAATTCTGGCTTTTCCCTTTTTCTAACCACTTTGTTTTGGTTCTGGTATTTGATTTTCTCCAACCACTTTAATTGTATACCGTTCTCAGCGCTCTTTTCCTCATTGCCAATGAGCTGAAATGATATACAGCACTTATGATTAACTGTGTCTTTGTATCTGCAAAGAATACTAATTGAGGATAAGGAATACAAATCATATAAACAAGGAAAAAGGAGCAATGACACTTTCTGCAGAAACGGAGCTGCCAGTTTGCGCCTCATTTTGTGGTTTGAAGTATATTTAGACAGAGTTGGGAAATTTTTTATTGAAAATAATTGACATTAAATACTATAATCTTAAAATGTTGGCACTTCATAAGATGGGAAACTATTGAAAGTATGCCTGTTCATTTGTTCTGCCTAAATAAATTAATTTCTATGTATTTAGACCTGTGACATCAATCATGACTTGGTTGTCTTCCGATTGCCCTGCAATCCAAAGTCTGAATGTTTTTGCTTTAAGCATAATGTAACTACACATGGATTCATTTGTTTGGCCAAGACACCAGCTGTTGTGGCCCAGTTGGTGAAAATGTTTAGAGACACTGGTCTGTATAGTCAAAAGAAAGGAAACACTTGAGTTATTTCAAGTTATTTAGTAATTGATATATTTAACACATGAGATAAAACCTCACACCCTATAAGCATTAAACTCACATGCCATTAAAACCAATGTGTAGGTCATTGGTTGAGATTCTGGTGGTCTATAGTAGACTGGTAACCAGTTTTTCTGGAGTAGACAGTGGACAGGACCCTAATTAGTAAGACTTTACTGACCATGACTGAAGGAATGATGTGAATGTATAGGGAATGCATTAATCTAGTGTGTGTGAATATATGTAAAATGTAACATTTTTGATCATACAGGGTACAAAACAAATAACACTGACTGGAGCCTGAGTACTGTATGTTGTACTTTTGATATAAATTATTAAAATATTCACTATATAACATCAATTATTTGTTACATTTCTATGATAATTACATAACAGTCATTGAGTCAAGTTGCTGTCCTATGTAACTGATATGTACTGTGTGTTCTGGCTTCATTGCTGTTTGTCCTATTTCCTTTTGCTATTGTCTCACTTCTCTCTGTGTTTACCCACTATAGTAATAATAGACTAATCGTTATTATTCATCATTATTGTCTGTTAACTATTGCTGTTTAACCTCCTTCATCTTTCTGCATGGTAACACCTCTGCTTTTTCTTTCTTTTTTTTCTCCTGTTTTCTTCATCTCTGTCTGACCTCTAGCACTCGAGAGAGTCTTGCTTCCAACACGTCAAGCAACGTGGACAATAACCGACGACAGAACATGGCTCTGAGTCCTGGGCACATAGGCACCAAGAGACCACCGCCTCCGTACCATGTACCGACATTCCGTCCTGTACCTGAGCCTCCACCAGCCGCCCGTCCGGAAAAGCAGGCCTCCATTACCAGCGTGTAAAGGAGAAACTGTAGCATGGGATGACTACTCGTTTTAGACAAACCATGACACATATACATACAACTGAAATCAGTGTGAAGACTGTTAATGCAGATGTTTGCCATAAATAACTGTAGGTACCATCTGCTCTTGGTATTTGTAACTAAACCGCTAAAGAATCACGTCATACAGAACTGGCACCATCTGTGGTATCCGTGGTATATTCATTTAAAAGATAAGGAACTACGGGTGTCCGTAAACCTTTTTGTTTTGCCTCAGACGACTCATTCTCCACCGTGTTCAGTGACGATTCTCTTCTCAGGTCAGTCCTAATTCCATCGCCATATCGCTCACTCTTCTATCCAAGAAGACGGTTTCGGTTTAGAGCTCTTTGCTGATTTTCCCAGCATTCCTGAACACTTCTCTCTCCAGACGATTTGGATATTGCTATTGATACTCCATACAATACTTGTAGCCAAATTGTATCACCATGCATAACGATACTGCAATGCATTTTTATAAGAGCCCTCTAGCATCAGCAGCCATCAACATACAGAAGTATATTGAAACCAGCAGAATACATTCTGCTAGAAAGTTTTGATATAACGGGTGCTAATTATTCTTCTGTCTCTTATAAAATAGACTTTGTCACAGGACAACAAATGTACACTTCATACGGTTTTATATTCCAACTGGGTGCTCTGGACTACTGGACACGACAGAAAACACTCACTGCTACCTCCACACTTTGGAAAAAGGCTAAAAAAGTGACGTGCGGTATTTCTTCCGATTGGTTAGTCACACTGTTAGCAGCTTGCAACTGTGAATGTGCTGCGGATGCTTTCATCACTGAGACAGATGGTGAAGGTGCTATCCATACCCAGCCTCTTGTTAATGATCAAGTGCTAGAAATTTCTTTTTCACAGTGATTAGTCAGATTAGACAGTGAACTTCACAATTAATATTGGCTTAGGCTTGCATAGCTATATTTCTCAGCTTGTGTTACACTTTAATTTGGCAAGTTTTTTTTTTTCTGAAGCATCTAATTGAGGCAAAGAGAGGAAGAGTCCAATCCATACAAAGAACTGAGCAGTCAATAGGTGATAGATGGTCAAAGAAAGATTAAGTGTACACAATTTTCCATTTAAGAATAGTTGTTAATCCGAAACATGTTTAACACATGAGGTTTCCTTTCTGGTTTATTGCACTGTGAAGCTATAGAGGGCAAGCCCAGCACTAGCATTTCTGAGGAAGATACATTACAGCATCGAGGACTGAATCCAGCAGGTTAACCACATGTAGGTAACATCAAACATAACAGTAATGTTAGGCAATGACACATTTAAATTGCAGTTTAGCTGAGCAATGGTCTTGCTCAATGGCTCAATGGTGGCAGCTAGATATTAAATATTAGTCGTCTGTGTTTAAACAGGTTTACAATGTTGGCCAGTATGTTTACATTAAATACTAACAGCAAACAAACAACATGCACTTTATACACCAATCAACCATAACATTAATTTTCCTTCCTAATATTATATAGGTCGACCATGTGCCATCAATACACTGACACACGGGGCACTGACTCCATAAAGACTCTTAAAGTGTCTTGTAGTACCTGGCAGCAGATCCTTTAAGCCTTGCAAGCTGGGGCTTCCATCAAATGGAGTTGTTTGTATATCCCACTATTAACTACTGGATTAAAATCTTGGGGGTTTAAAGGCCAAATCAACACCTTGATCTCATTATCATGCTCTTCAAACCATTCCTGAGCACTTTTCGTAGAGTGGCAGGGCACATTATCCTGCTAAAAGAGACCACCACACTATATACAATATATATATACGGAAAATATTGGTAGGTATATACTTTTATACAACTTAAATGTTCTTGTAGTCAATCATGAAACAGATAATTAGTGAGCGAACAATGGCACCACCTGGTGACAGAAAATAGAAATGCAGTTTGATTAACGTGGCAGTACGTGAACACGGCCTCATAGCGGTAAAATGACCGGCAGCTTCAACAATACCTTTGCAATGAAGCGGTGTTCTTGGTCTACAACAATGTTTAGGCAAACAGTACATCCTCATTATATGGTCAATGTTATATCCCAGGAAAAAATGTACTGTGAAATTTTATAGTAAAACTGTAA
>JAVSBV010000029.1:6215223-6232638 GCA_033117975.1 Parotocinclus spilosoma | reverse complement strand
AAGAAAACTTTTTTCACATGGTCATAATGGGGTATTTTGTGTAGAATTTTGAGGAAAAAGATTAATTAAATACAATTAGGAATAAGACTGTAACGTAACAAAATGTGGAAAAAGTAAAGCGCTCTGAATACTTTCCGGATATATAACAAACACAACACTTCTCCACTAGAGCTGCATCAATAACCAAACAATTTCATACAAGTGAAAAGTGAATCAAATAGAAAATTCACACAATACAGCTCACACATACAATTTAGCAGATTACTAAAAAGAGCATTGCTCTTTACAACTTCACAATGATGCAACTATGATGTGTACTCTTTTTTTTTTTTCCCCTTGGGTCAAATTTTTTGGAAGGAGAAAAATGATTCACACCATCATGATATCACACAAGTAGAAAAGTGTGCACTATTTATGTCATAAGGTATAACATTGAAAAGTAAAACTGTGCTGTTTGTGGCTGAGAAGTTGGTTGTAGATTGTTTTCTCTTTTTCCCAGTCTTACCATTGAAGAGGCTCTTAATCTGAGAAACATTTGTGATGGAGAGCTGACCTGCACCAGGCTGCACCTGGCAGATTCCTAATCATGTCAGCACTAGCTGACAGCTGCACAATGCATCGACTTTGGCACTTAAGAGTCCACAAAAGTGGGCCAACCTTAAAAAACGCAATCCACCTGACAGATCCCCAATAGCAACACCATCTCAGAAGAAGCTTGGGTGACTTGAGACCAGCAAAGAGGTCTGAACAGACTGAGGTATATGATTTAGCATATCATTTTGACCTTTGTGTTATTTTAATCCTAAAAGAAAGATACTTAGAAGACTATTAGAAGAAAAAGAATGAGATTCCTCACTCTGTAGTGTCACTTTGAATATTTTATGTTCTAGTGGATAAAAGTAGACATACTATTTAAACTTAGGGTGTATTTTGTCATCAAAAGCTGCTCTGATTATAATTTCTTACTACAGGTGCTCAGATTCTTCCTAAAG
The DNA here is from genome assembly GCA_033117975.1 of Parotocinclus spilosoma. Classification (NCBI taxonomy): domain Eukaryota; kingdom Metazoa; phylum Chordata; class Actinopteri; order Siluriformes; family Loricariidae; genus Parotocinclus; species Parotocinclus spilosoma. The sequence goes on along the minus strand of JAVSBV010000029.1, from coordinate 6,231,646 downwards.
CTTTGATTAAACTGGAGTCGCAAACATAGTTCTCACAAAGGAAACAAGGCTTTACAACTCACAGTGTGAGTAATTTATTCAGCGATAATTCTTCACCATCTGATTGGCTTTTCTAGAATCTAACTGTTTGTGTGTGCAACAGCATGTATGGCCTGCTGTGTGAGAGTCTTCATGACTTCATCAAGGAGTCGTACGGGGATGACGTTTGGAAGCTGGTGAGGGAGAGAGCTGATGTCCGACTCCACTCCTTCGTCACACACCAGGTCAGAGATCTTTAAAGCTGTTTTAATGCTTTCTTAGCTTTCCAATGAAAGTAAGAGAAACTGATGCATCTATATGTATTGATTGTTTCAGTGTTTAGAGTAGAATAAAAAAAAACAAAACAGTGGCTTGGTGCTTTGCTCTGTCAACTCACAGCTCCAGAGATCCCTTGTTCACTTCCCAGTCTGGACTCTGTCTGTGTAGAGATATGCAATAGGTCCACTGGTGTCTCTAAAGGGTCATTTGTGAATTAATTAATGATATGCTAGTATCTTATGAATATCACCAAACATTGTTCATCAATTTTATTGTTTTTCGTTATTAATTATAAATAAAAAAATAACCAATATATAGGTATGATTTCTTTATTTAGTTTAACTAAAATGTATTTACTGACATCAAATAATGTCCCACTTTACTTTTTTTGTGCATTACTGGTGAGTAAAACACTTATTAATGTTAGACTTACTTTATAGATGCCCTGTGCTGCTGTTTAAAAACTAAAATTGTTAGCTAGTTTTAAATGCCTTATTTTGATTATCTGTGTTGGTGCTTGGTTTACAAACTGTGTAAAGTCCATGTTTTTACCTTTAAATGTAAATTTTAAAATAATGTACATTTTTTCACATTTTAACAGCACGTTTTCTTGGTCAGCATTATGGTGCTCTGACACCTATCTTTTCCCCAAGTAAAAGCCTATTATTTTTTTTGCCCTAATTTCCCAAAAGTTATATTTATAATAGGGCAATTAATGGTAATGGGAAAATAATCTGTTAAAGCCATTATATTGTATTATATGAGGGTCTGAGATGGTCCTTTAATCACGATTTTCTACATACACTCTTCTGAGAACAAACTTGGACACCCACTTATACCCTCTAGCTTTGCTCTATATAGTTGGACTTGGTTCCAAAAGGCCTTATTTATTCTATAAGATAATAAAATAAGATATAAAATTATCTTAATTATATAAAATCTTATTATAAAATAAGATTTATTCTAAATTTCAATCAAATTCCCCTATAAAAAGTAATGTAAATAAGATTAATCTGTTACAGATTTGCAATTGATTGTGTTTTACACATATATGCAAATGTAATAATTAATTAAAAGCATGAATAAATCAAATGAAAGTAATACAATAATAATAATAATCAATAAATATAATATAATATATAAAAATAAAATATATAAAATATAATATAGTACAGAAAAATTGAAATATAAAGATATGAAATAGGTGAAAATAAAGTTGAACTTTATAGCGACTTAGACAAATGACGTTTTGTCTTTGGAATTCAAATTTTGGCGGCAAAGTATTTAAACAGACCATTTGATGACGAAGTTGTTGTAGCAAAAGGGCATCAGTTACAGCAAATATTTGATATAGAACTACTAAATATTACTCTGTAGCTTAGCCAAACTTTTTGCACATGGGATAACAGCTTGCACAGCTTAGTTAAAGTAAAGAAATTAGACAAATATTTTATGTTAAAAAGCTCTGGTGATTGCTGTTGTGAATTACTGTAAAATAGTTTTGTAAAATTGTTTTCTTTTGGTCCACGTGTATGGCTGTGTACTGCTTTTTAAATTGGAAAACTATTGTGTTTCATTAAAATTTTATAGAATAGTTAAAATAACATTGCATTCCATTACATTATAATTAAACCTAACATGTTTTGGGATGTGTGAAGAAAATGGATTACCTGTAGAAAATACACTTGATATGTGTACAAATGAAGAGAACATACCGCATGTCCCACAGATGTTAAATATGTTAAAGATGCTAAAGATGTTAAAGTATGAACTTTTAACCTTATTACCATCACTTTGTCCTAGTTTGGGTGATACAGCCCGACCCCTCCCCGACCAGCCCCAGCTTTGTCAGACACAGCTGATCCTGGGACTTAACACTCGGACCTGTAGTGGTGGGATAGTGGATTAGAACATCATTATACACTCCACAATATTTCTAATAACCATGCAGATTGAACAGTTTAAACAGGTTGCCTGGGTTACTTAAGCTGAACCTGTTTAATATAAGATACGCTTGTCTAATCCACAAATTAATCACACTTGCTCAGCAAAATAAATGACTTTAATGTGATACAGCAATAAGATACTATATTTTGTGTGCATGTGTAGGTGTACAGTGAGAGTGTAATCCCTCGCATAGCGAAAGCAGCCAGTGGGGTTACCGGCACCCCGTATAATGAGCTGATGAATTCCTGGGGTGTTTATTTCCTGGGCTTTGTGGGAAAGTATGGCTATGACCGGATCCTCAAGGTAAGTAATGACAATAACTCTTGACTCTTGAATTTTTTTGATGGAACCATTTTGTATATGACTGTGTATTGAATTTCTAGAAAATGTGCAATTTATAACTGTGTTCAAAGTTGCACTCCTTCATCTCTCTGCACATGTGTTAGGTGTTGGGTCGTCATGTGCGTTACTTTGTGAATGGCTTGGATAACCTCCATGAGTATCTACGCTTCAGTTACCCAAAAGTACAGCCCCCCACATTCTTCTGTCAGGAAGAGTCTGCTACCGGAGTAACACTTCACTACAGGTGTGGCTCTTAATGGATTAACAGTTCATCAAAACATTAAAAGAGCCACCAAATATTAGCACCCATGATATAGATGGCTAAAATGCAGGCAGAGGAACAATTGTAAGAGGTGGTCATTCCATTAAAATGTTCCATTAATGCACAACCTTGTCCCTTATTTAATCTAGACACTGTAATTCTTGTAAACAAATGTAACTAAAGTATATTCCAGTTTATAATTTGGAGCATTTAGGAAATCTTAATCAGTGTAACACTTTGACAAGAACTCTTTTTTTTCCTGAAAGTTTGTAAACCCTTGATCATATTTATGCATAAATATGGCCTAAAACATCATCAGATTTAATATAAGTTCTAAAGTAGAGAAGGAGACCACAGACAAACATATACTTGTTTATGATCCAATAACATATACCTATGAATGGCAAATATGTGTTCACCCTTGTGCAAAAGTAAGTGCAACTACAGTAAATGTTTGAGGTAGCTGTTGGTCAGTACACTCCACTTACTGCAGATCCTACATCATAACCGTTCCAGAACATTACCAGTATTCTTCTTTTCACATTTTTTGGCAGAATGACTTGTGATTCTACATAAACCATATTCTCTTAAGATTCAGTTAACAGACAGATGTCCTAATATTTATTTTTAGAATTTACTAGTATAAATTCAGAAAAAATCCCATCAATGATGGCGAGCCATCCTGGGCCAGATGCAACACAAACCAGAACATTAGCCAATTTGAGAGAGGCCTTTAGTTGCTTAGACGTTACTGTGTGTCCCTTTGTAACCAAACTGACTATTAAATGCCTTGCTCTTGGAATTATCTTGATCACTCCTGAGTAAGGTAACAGTGGCATGAGTCGAAACTTTTTGCAGATGGATTTGTAACCACTTCCAACCTGATAAGGTCCTCCAAAATTTCCTTCACTCATGTAATGAACCAAGAACACAGTTCCACAAATGTGTTGTTTTAAACGATACCAGTTTTATAAAAAAAGAATAAAAAAAAACTCACTAACTCACATTTGATTCTCATTTCACTGATTGAAATGGGTGGCTCAGTGGGTAGCTCTATCGCCTTTGAGCACTAACTTCCATATTTTATACATGAACTAAAGAAAACACATGATTAGCTGTAACTGACACATGGACGATGGTATCTTTCCCACTAGGAGAGCATAGACAAGTTTGCCAGCCATAAATAACTGTAAAATTGTAATAAAATATGTCTTAACCATTTGTGCTTCCAGTCAAAACAATCTGATGATATTATCGGTTGATAAAATAAGTCAGTGAGGCACACACAAATATGTCACTGAATAAGTCAGCTGTATTTCCTCATAAAAAATTCAGTGTTCATGGTCTGACTTCAACCATCTGTACACAAAATGCTCTGCAAAATTTGGAGGAAATATTCCAAAACAAATGTAATTATTCCACAGCTGTTAGGAAACAGACACTTGAGTGTCACAACAAACCTCTCCTTCATATTGTGTTTACAGCAGCAGGGAAAAACACTGGACATATGCATATCGGGGTGGGGTGGGGGGGGGCACAAAGCTATTTTGTCTACAAAAGGGTTTAGGTTGAGAGCCACTGCTGTAGCTAGACTAATTATCTTGTCCAAAGTAATTGCATGTAAATTAATTGGAATCCACTTATCTAATTTACATTAGTGTGTCAGGGATGGCTCAGTGTTTAAGGTACTGGACTATTAACCAAAAGCTTGAGCGATCAAGTCCCAGTGGGAAGATCTTTAAAGGGGAGCCAACAATGAACTGAAAACACCTTTTTTTGTGCCAATTTCGACACACACACCCAGTGACTGAAACATAATGCTTAAATATTAACTGTATGGTGACCATATATTTTGTTCAACAAACTTATTCGCTTTAGCTTACTTATAATCACAAGTGCTAAATAAACAGACATTTCATAGTTTGTATCAGTAAACCCATGTCTCACCTGGAATACACATTCATTAAATGTAACATTCAAGATGTTGCCTAATGACGGGTGGTATAAGGAAGTGCCTAATTAGGGCTGGTATCATGAAGTGCCTAATGAGGGCTAGTATATTTATTCTGTCCAGAATGTTACTGTGCAGTTTGGTTGCCAAACACATTGGGAGATCTCTGAATTAGAGACGCTAGGGGAAACATACTTAATTGACCAATCAATTAGGGTGCCTTATAAAGCTTTAAATAAAAACATATTCCTATTTTCATATATATTTTGACATTTATAATAATTGAGGTTGACTACTATTGATTACTATTACATCTGACAGAAACTTAACGTGGTAACACTTAAACGGAACTGGAAAGATTATAAATTACATCGTAAATACAAATATGGCTCAGTAGAGTTTGCTAATGTTGACCATTACCTGGATTACTAAAAATACACTTGCTAATTCAGTAAATCTAATTGTGTATATTTCAATTGTCTTGCACATGGCTTTAGGAGCAAGAGGAAGGGTTACCTGCACTACGCTATGGGACAGCTCAGGCAGATGGGTAAACAGTTCTATGACACGGATATCCATGTAGAGGTTCTCTCTGAACAGCTGGTGGGAGATTATTCTCATGTCACTATGAGGTATGAGAACTTCACAACCTCTGTAGTTTAAGGTTTTGGGGTAAACCTATCTAAAATAGAACAATGTTTAATACAAATATAGAAACACAAAATAGCTATGTGTATTTACTGTTTCTGTGTTTACTGTTTTTCATACACGAGGAAAGAAGAGCGTGTACTTGTGGATTTATTTTGCTATTTTGCACTGTGTGTGGTTTGATCCTAAGACCTGTTAATGTATGCGATTTTCTAAGTTGCCACAGGGTGATTTCAGTGACAAACATAAAACTCAGTAGAAAAAAATAAAAGGCAGGAGCAAAAACATATTTCCACATTTCCACAACTTTTTCTACAAACAATCAGGAACTTAAAATGACATGCTGTATAGCAACAATGAATTATTCATTCATTCACATTCTTATCCATTTGATCTTGGACAGGATCGCAGAAGAGCTGGATCATATCTATAGGGTACAAGGCAGGAACAATCCTAGACAGTGCACCAATCGCAGGGCGATTACACTAATACACACACTCACACCACTTTAGAAACACCAATTACCTGAACAAGCATGTCTTTGGACTGCGGGAGGAAAATTGGAAAACTGAAAATTTAGACTTTACACAAAAAGGACCCAATGGCCGCAAATTTTAATAAAAATGACATTTAACTTTCTTTCTTCAGACACAACTTAAACGTGTTTGATTCCTTCAGAAAATAGTAAAGTGAGTCTTGTTCGCTTCATTTCTCATATTAAAGCATTACTATACTGTTGATAATATGTTTCTGTTTTATTTATTAACTGTCTTCAATCAGAACGGAATTTCTTTTATAACATCTGATATGCCTTTTTACTCTTTGGTTCTGTAAACTCTATTGTTCGAACATTTAGTGTTATTCTCTCTTATAGTCTTCTAGGCTATTTTGTCAATATGTTCTGCCTTCTTTCTTTTTAGCATTTAATGCTTTTTTCTTACCTTTCTCTAGCCCTCATGCTCACATAGACACACAAGGTACTAGGCATATAGTCAGTGAATATGCCCTTTAACAGTACAAACCAGTAACGGAAGTGTGCATGCCTGCTGCCCCTAGTGGCTACAGTGGTGCCATCAATGACAAATAGGACTTGTGTTAAGTCCCAAAAGGGGTTTGCAACATAAAGCGTAAATGGTGTGTTGATGGAGAAAACATGCATATCTTAAATGAACTACTATATTAGTAGTCAGTTACAGTATATGATTATTATCGCTTACGTTACTCTAGGTTTCTCAGACGTGTCAGTTTTATTCATTGTTTTATTTTATTACATGCTATAAGAAGTGTTTCATTCTTATTCTTCAGATTAAACTTTGATAACTCGGCTTATCGCTACATTCAGAAAGAGGATGAAGAGGAGCAGGAGATTCTGCCCATCACCAGTGACTTTTTCTTTGAAGTGTTTCCTTTTAACATTGTGTTCAGACAGGTATGACTCCTCTGGCTGTTCCTGTGTTCCCTTATATGATATTTTCTGTAACACAATGTTTATTGCCCCTGACAGGATATGGTGGTGCACAACGTTGGCTCTGGTTTGGCTACTGTCTTTCCAGACCTAGATGGGAAGAAGATTAATGATGCTTTTCTTCTGGCTCGTCCTCTGGTGGAGTTTACCTGGAACATGGTATGTATGTAATGGAGGGAAAGGATGAAAAAGGGTTCTGAAATGTTTGACCGTTAGGACTGGAGAGTTGGATATTTGTTAGCAGTGTATGTGTACATGCCACCATGGGATCAGACAGAATACCCTTTGTTGTCTGTTTGCAATAATGATACTTGGGAGACAAACACACAGTTACTAGTTTATGGTTTGTCCCTCCTTGGATGGGCAACCCAGTGGCTCAGTGTGTAGTACTATGGCCTCACAGCAAGAAGGTTGTGCATTTGATTCCAGGATGGAGCAAATTGGTCCTTTCTGTGTGGAGTCTGCATGTCCTCCCCTTGTCCGTTTGGGTTTACTCTGGTTTCCTCCCACAGTCTAAAGAAATGCATTAGGTTAATGGATTACACTAATAATTGGCCCAGAGCCTGAGTATATATGACTAGTTTTGATATAACCTTGAGTGTTGATGTAACCTCGTGTCTGTCACTGAATGGGCTCAAATGCTGAAAGATGATGTTAAATAAACTAAAAACAACCAAACAAACAAACCCTTATTGGACTGCTGTCAGTAGGTACTCACTATGCTGACCTAGAGCACCTCATAGAAATACCCTGACCCAGTCTTCTCTTCACAACAATTTGGCCTTGTCAAGTAGTCTTTTCAACAGACTCTTTGCTTAATGTCAAATATATTTCATCCTCGTCATTTCTTTAAGGTTTTAGATCATATATTACAATAGTTTCATATTATCTAAGTGTAAGGTCAACAAGAGCTCTGTCCTCAAGAATAGCAGAGGTTGCCCTTTGTTCTTGCTCTTTGTTCTTGCTCTTTGTTCCGATTTTTTTCTGATTTTAAATTTATCTCCATTGACATCCCCTGTCATGTTTTAGGTCATTCAAAATTACATAAAATGACATCTAACTTTTGTTCACAGATCATTTCTCACCCCAACAATCTCTTTGAAATCATGTCCAAGGAGCCTGTGAAGAGGGAACGCAACCTTCACAATAGAGTCCAGAGTAAGGAAGGTCCAATTTAACAGCTGCACACGTTTCTTTTAAATGAAAGCTGATGACTGATACTGAGCATTGTAAGCGCTGAAACAGTCGTTTTGTCTGTTGTCATAATCACAGACTCTGATTATGAGAATGCTAATCGCTCTGCTGATGTAGATGTGGAGCTCATGGCCTTCCAATCCATCATTGGCGATGATTACAAAGGTCAGACCGCCCAGCCACACACTAACACTTGACTGTCTTTTGTTATTGATTCCACATCATAGGTTATGATTATTGTAATTTCCTAGGCTATTTTAACTGTTTGAGAAAGTAAACTAATTTTGCTTTTTCAAATTGATTTCTGAATAATATGCATGTGTGCATATGCTCGATTAGATGGCAACAGTGCTAATGCAATGGAGAGCTGGGGTGATGGTAGCCGCTGTCTCAAACTGAAAGGGCAGATGAGATACATGCCTGAGTGGGAATCTATCATCTTCCTAGGAACACCTGTGTAAGATGCTGGTACACTTATAGAGCAATCAATTAATCTTTATTGAATCCAAATTGAGGGTGACCCTGTGTAATTGAGCCTTGAGAAATGCTGGCTTGAAGAAACAGAAGTATTGAGTAAAAAACATGGAATGTCATAAAAATAATTAAACTTTAATCAATTTTACATTTCAATGAATTAATCACTGTAATCAGGATCATTCTTTCTCACTAATTGCAAGTAATATTGTGTTTGACAATCGATCAACTATTTATTTTTGTAATAAATTGTATTTGTTACTCTGTGATAATTCAATAATACAAAAAAAGCACACAATTATTGATCAGCTGAACAGCACCTTTATAATTCAAACTACTCATTTCATTAAGTACCCTAGAAACAGAATAAATGACTCTAGATACAATAAATTATTTTGTGTGCCACGAATACTGTACGGCACTTTATGTGTTTATGTAATGGAATCTACTGTAACACAGTAACGATTACAACCATCTAAAAAGTTTGAAATTTTTTTTAATTCTGTTATCTACAAGCTCATATTGTTATATAGGGATATAGGGCTGTGGTGGCTTAGTGCTTAAGGTAGTGGACTGCAGGCCAGAGTTTCCAGGGTTCAAATCCCACCTCTGTCACTGCTGGGTCCTTGAACAGACCATTCACCCAAAATTGTCTGGCTTGTACATTGCTTAATTTGTAAGTCACTCTGCATATGCATTGAATGTAGGTTACCATTTTAATAAGAAACTGTTTGTACAGCTTCCCTAAATACTCAAGTAATGAAAGTCTAATGAAACATATTTTGAAAAATGATAACAGGTCACAATATTTTTTCCAGTATGTAACATTATCTTATTCAACAACTTGACGTTACTTGTAAGAAACCCACAAGAAACTGATTTAAAAAACACAGACTAATTATGAAATGATTTGTCAATTATAGCACAAGAGTAAGTAAAGCATAATTGTAGTCATTTGACTAATATTTTACTAAATGCTTATCATTCAGAATGCGACATACTAATTTATCTGCTCACGCATTAGCACATTTTCTCTGATTAGATAATTGAGTTCCAGGGTAGTTTGATGTGTCTTAATGAGTGCATGCTCATGTGTGTTGCTTCTTTTTGCAGAATGGAGAGTTTGAGTGCAATGTTTAAAACAGGACTCTACATCAATGACCTTAGCATGCACGATTCAAGCAGAGACCTGGTGCTGGCAGGAACCCAGCAATCTGAAGAGCTGAAGAGAGCACTCATACAGGTACATTAGACCTGCTCCTGTTCCCATAGAAACAATTCTGTAATTAGTTATTTGAAATATTATGGCATTATCTTATTAGGTATCCTCCAGATAAGAGCTACTTTTTTGTTATTTCCTTTCTGTGTCACCAAACAAGACACTTAAATCACACACATTCATTAAGTGATGGACTTATTGAGATGGCCTCAGTTGAGTGGGATGTCAGGTCATTGCATAGTAATACAATGAAATGGTACATCTGTCCTACGATCCCAATGGATCTTAAGATTCCAATTAAGAAGTATGAGATGCATCCACCATAGTGTCAGTAGATTGCATGTCTGGACAAATGAAGCATTTGCAAAAACTGAGGTGCGGGCATAATATATGAAAAGCATTACTGACAGATGTGGGTGAACTTGTAAATGAGATAGACGTTCAGAAAGGCACAATCTGTCGGTCGTATTCAAAGAACATGATAAAACACTGGTGATGTGACTGATACAAATCACATCATCTCAGTTCCATTAATGGAATCAGGCAAATGCTGAAATGCTAAAACCCACAAGCACTAGCTAAATTGTGAACCCAGATAGTATAAAAGTTGTCCACAGTAACAGTAGCTATCTGAAAAAACTGGAATAATCCATGCGTTTGGTCTATATAGTTGGTACTAGGCTGCTGGAGTTTAGGTGAACTTCTTGATCCTGCAATTAATAATACACGGTCCTATCACAATATTATAATCACCCTTTGTACATTTACTGTCCAGTGTATCAGCCTTTGTTTACCGTATATAAGCGTTTTGTAATTCTGTAATCATAGCCAGTAGTCTTTGGTTCTCTACACAGTTACTCTGTTCTCTAATGGCCAGGAGCAGCACAGATGAGGTCATATTTGGACTTTGGGGGGGATTGGGGGTGGGTGGGTGCACTGCAGTGACACTGATGTGATGGTGCTGTGTTAGCTTGTGTTGTGCTGGTACGAGTGGATCAGACACTGCAGTGCTGCTGGAGTTTTACACATTGATTACTCACAGTCTACTTTTTTTATAGGTAGTTTGTCTGTTGTTAGCCATCCTCTAAATCTTAATCATGGGATGCTTTTTTTTGACCGGTAGACTCTTCTCATTCAGCAGTCGCAATAAGGGGTTTAAATCTTTATATCAGACACATAAGTGCTGCTTCTTTAAACTTATCTAGTTCCAGCAGCAGCTCTGTGTCTGATGCAATTGTTCCAGCTTAACACACACTAACAAACCACCATCACCATCAGTGACATTGCAGTGCTAATGTGCAACAGTACTGGGTTGTCATTGTTGCTTTTTTCTTCAGAAGATATCAGTACTTCTGACAGGCCATTCCAGTATAATTATTCTATATGTCTTCCATAGCCATGCCTCAGTAATGTGGGCAGTATGTTTTATTGAAAAATGCATGGATGCCCCTGTGAAAGGTGTCATCTTGAAAATAGCACATGTTGCTCTAAAATCTCAATGTTTTTTTCTGCATTAATGACGCCATCATAGAAGTGTAAATGACCTTTGCCAAGGGTACTGACATGAAAAATTGTACCCCTATTTGACCTAAATTATCCCCATCCCCCAACTTATTTTGGAATATGTTGCAGACTTGAAGTGCAGGGATAGGTGTTTATTAACAAATGAAATGAAGTTAACCTGATAAAACATGAATGATCTTGGCTTCATTACTGCAATTAAATAAATATCAAATTAACTGTAAGACACACTGCATTTGTATTACTTGTTTTTATTTCCATTCTCTATACTGTCCCATTTGTCTGATTTGAGATTGTGCATACCATTTGCAAATCATTACTACTGAAATGTATGCATACTTATTAAGGACAAGTTGCTGAATCTGGAATGGCAGATTGTTTAACTGCTTGTTCAAACATGCTTATTTATCACAGGAGCAGAAAAAGTCTAGTAAGCTAGAAGAGAGCATGAAGATGCTGGATTATGAGATGAAGAAGACGGACGACCTGCTGTATAGGATGATCCCTAAGCCTGTGGCTAAGAGACTGCGCAAAGGAGAGCCTGCAGTGAACACATGTGAGGTCAGGATCCAACATGTGTGAATCTCTCCGGCAGAGCCTGTTTGACATTTGTGTGTCCTCATAAAGCCACTGTTCCCAACACATCCTAACAGCTATGGTCAGAACAGCATAGGTCATGGGCAATTCATCGAAACAACCATCTAGACATATCATGCATCCTCCCTCACATTCTGTCAATTGTACAAAATGAATTCATTAGGGAGGCATGCCTAGCACTTTACCATCTTTCCCCAAGAGGTACACTACCCAAGAGTAGAATCAGAACGTATTTTTATATACAGTGGAGAGAAACCAATTTTACATCCTATTGTGGAAGATCCAGTGTCTAAGCAGACCACACCTATATTATTTACAAGTTTTTCAACAATCTGACATTTTTTTTGGTAACTGAGTAGTTGCTCAACAAATAGGTATGGCTAATGTTTGGCAAGATCTTCACAAAACTTGATATTCATCACACCTGTTTATTAAAAAAAACTTGCAACTTGAAGAAGAATTAAGGCCCTATGTATGAGCGTAGTGGCTAATTCTGTTGTACTTCACATCAGCTTCACCAGTGGAAAACAAATCCAAAAACATTTTATTTATTTAGGCAAATGGTCATTTGATGTTGAGGCGATTTGAAAACTGAAATGAGAACCTTACAAGAGTCTAGGTAACCTTCTATGATGCCTAGGTCCTTTATTTCTGTGAGCAGTTTGTGTATGCGTTCATAATTGTGTGCATTTCAGGTGTTCCCAGATGTGACCATTCTGTTCAGTGATGTGGTGGGCTTCACACGAATCTGCAGCCACATCACCCCAATGCAGGTGGTGTCTATGCTTAACACCATGTACACACTTTTTGACACACTTAGCGAGAAGCACAGAGTCTTCAAGGTACAGTAAAAATCATGATTCCATGGATTATATGATTTAGCTGATGATATATTTTAGCTGGTGTTACCCCATGTGTTTGTGTGTGTGTGTGTTTCAGGTTGAAACTATTGGAGATGCCTACATGGTTGTAGCAGGAGCTCCAGAGAAGACAAAGTACCATGCCCATAATATCTGTGACATGGCTTTGGACATGGTGCGCTCCATCGACCACCTGAAAGACCCATCTAACGGCAATAACATACAGATCCGAGTAGGTATGTAAATTCCAAATTTTACTTAATTAGAGACCTTTTACATATGGAAATTAGCAGTAATTGTAAAATATTTTCAGACCTTTTATGCACACTGTGGTCACCACTTGAAAATATGCTTCTTAAAGGGACAGGCAGTATTTAACGTGTATCTAAAATGTGTCTTAGACCAAATATAATTAATTAATTTCTGTTTTAGTATGTTATTTCCATTTACTTGCTTGTGTCTAACATTGGCCCTAGCCTGGATTGTGCTTATTGTGCTAATAAATCAAAAGAAAGCTTACAGAAAGACCAGCCTTCTTATACTTGCTTAGCGTTTACTATAGCATGTAGGAGTGTAATGATGCATCGTGACAAGACAATGCAAGAATGGGATCATGCAAGTAATCTAGTTAGATTATTTAAAGTTCTTGTTTTTCACACCGGCTCACCGATGCATATCCTGCCCTCACTGTGACCGCTTCTAATTTTGTACTAAAGATCCTTTTTGTTTAAATTTTTATACAAGTAAACAGTATACTATATTTTAGTATGAATTGTAATTCTTCTAAAATAAAAAAAATAAAAGGTTTTAACTCAGCTATTTTATAATATTATTAAGTTAGCTACTATTATATTACTATTCTATTATATTCATAATATATTATTATGGTAAAGCTACAATAGGGCATTTTGTTTACAACTTTAAATTTATGTTTCTAGCAGTTTCTTTTAATTGCAGGTAGCTTTTTTGGTATTAAAAACGTTTCCAATAAAATTTGCATTGCTTTGCACTTAAAAAATGATTAAAAAAAAATGGAAATCATGAACTCAGTATCATGAATCGAATCATGAGCAGTGTATCGTTACATTCCAATAGCATCTTGTGATTAAGAGTTGGCATAGGCCAGCAACAATTTGCAATTAATAAATATTTTGAGATTAAAGGTTTAAATTAAAGGTTAGATTCAAGGTTAAAATAACGGACACTTGACCAGAAGGTCCCTGTAAATGTCGTTAGTTTCAATAATGGATACGGTTAAATGTTATAAATTTAAACCCAAAGCCCCTTCCAGGCTGTGGCTTTCTGTTTAAATTTTAATCACAAGAAGCATCTGAATTCGACCTCTGGTTGTTTCTGGTCTCAGGAATCCACTCAGGAATGGTTGTAGCTGGAGTTGTAGGTCACAAAATGCCTCGTTATGGACTTCATGGTGATACGGTCCACACAGCATCTGCCATGGAGAGCAATGGAAAGGTGTGAAAAGCATCCAATAAGAACCCGCCCATGTGCATAATGAGAGAACAATAGAGAAATTGCTATTTTGGTGTACACCACTAAATTACTGATCAGAGCTCTGTCTTTCTGAGTCTATGTTATAGGAGATGCACATCCAGCTAAGCAGTGCTACCTATGAACATCTGAAGGGCAGTCACTTCATTTTTGAAAGACGTGGTACTATAACCATCAAGGTTAGCAAGTACAGAAAGTCATGACGAAAGGTTCATCACTCGAAAAATGTACATATATTTTGGGCTCTCCTGATCAAAAATCTACAGGAGGTAAGATAAAATAACCATCAACATATTGGACAAATAGACAAGTGGTCCAGTGGTCAGCACTGCCGCATTACAGCTTCACTGACCCTCCCACGACAATGACTAGGATACACAGATAAGACAAAGACTGAATGAATATAGGACAAACAGTTAAAGATTGTTTAGGGGTGTTATGACGCATTATGCCACAATGCATTGCGATGCAAAAAATGCGAAGATGTGTGTTATCAATTTGTATTATGAGTTCTCATTTATCACACCAACTAACAGATGTATATAACATTTTCAGTGAGCGTTTAAAAGAAATTAACTCCTAATTTTGGTTGAAGTGCAAAAGATTATTTTTTTACAATAATAATGTATAAAACTTTATTTGGAATTGTTATTCTTCAAAAATAAAATAAAATTATTTCACTCAGTTCTTTTATCATGTTATAAAGATATGGTGTAATAAGTAATATATGATGTAGTAAATGTAGTGTAATAAAAATTGTGAAACTTATTTATTGGACAAATCATTAAAGTTAGGTGGAGGCAGAACCCAAAACCCTTCTGATTTGTAACCCAGAGCCACCTCTGTCTTCCAGATGATCAGCTATTATTGTATAAGAACATCACTGTCTTTTTCATGGTTCATTAAAATTACAGACATTTTCTAAGCCTTATTTTGTTCCCTGCAGAGAATGCTTTAGCATTTATTTATTTGGAAATTCAACAAAATGTGTGAAACTGTAAGAGAGTGGGAGAGCATGAGTCAGAAACTCCTTAATTATGCAGCTTATGTGAAAAGTTTTGGATACATTTCTCCTCTGCTCCATTCGATCTGAGGAAACAAAATATTAACCTTTTAAAGATGACTCACACATTGTAAATGTAGACAAAATGATAGACAGATCCTTTAAAAACAGTCTCTCCTGGTTATTCAGACTTTGCCTAATTTGTCTTAATACATGAATAAACAATTTTTTAAAAACAAATTTGACCCCAATGCAAGTGGTGTCTATGCTCAACATCATGTACACACTCTTCGACACACTTAGTCTTCAAGCATCATGATTGCATGGATTATACGATTTAGCTGATGATATATTTCAGCCGGTGTTATCCCATGGGTTTGTGTCTGTGTATTTCAGGTTGAAACTATTGGAGATGCCTTCATTTTTCACTACAACAGTTCCTAGAAATGTAGAAAAGCTAAACTCTGAGCTGTTACAGCATCCCAGTGTACTGCAGACTGTTTCAAATCACATAAAAAGCATAATCTCTTGTTTTTTGCAGGGTAATGTGGAGATTGAGACGTACTGGTTGAAGGGAAAGAGGGATAAAGATGGGAATGCTCAGGCCGCATGCCCTCAGTTTGAAGCTCAGACCATTAGCAAGGCAGCCATATCTGCAGCTGAGCCCCCCATTGACGAAGAGGAACTGGTATTTCTGAATTTTTTCATTATTGTATTTATGTTATTTACATTACTTCTATTTACTTCATTTGTGTAATATATAAGTACATTTGCTTATATACTGTCATTCGAGTTATTATATTATGTTATGATATTATTTATTTTGTATATATTTTGTAGGGAAGCTTTGCTGAGACTAATTTATAGAAGGACACTATTATATTATACCGAAGGAATTGTTTGACCATCATGACTTTAACATAATTTCCACTTATTCCATCAGCTTTTTGGTGTCCAGAACTTTAGTCTATTAAAAACTAAGATAATAAAAATAATATATGAATCATCATCATCTATCCTCCGTTATTTTCCATTCGTTAACTTAGCAGGCGTGGGCAGCACCGCTGCCTCACAATAAGAAGGTCCCGGGTTCAATCCCAGGGTGGAGAGACCTGGGTCCTTTCTGTGTGGAGT
>JAVSBV010000029.1:6195204-6206349 GCA_033117975.1 Parotocinclus spilosoma | reverse complement strand
TAATACATTATTATTAGTAATACAATAATAATAATAATAATAATAATAATAATAACGATTATTATTATTATTATTATTATTATTGTTATTATTATTACTCACAACTCACAGCATAGCTTGCAATTCCTATAGTTAAAACGAGGATTTAATTTTTAAATGACTTCTTTAAGTTTTAAGCCCTTTGTGTGATAATGCTGCATCATTCACTTAGTGTTACAGTGTCAAATTAATACTTTGTATAATTGTCATTTTAATTTTAATTAACATTCTTAACAGATCTAAAATTAAATCATCACAATGTGCTAATTCAATATTTACTTCATTATAAAAATATGGATATTGTTAATAAAATAATCATTTTGGCTGGTTCTATGATCTATTATTTGTTAGAAATGAACAGAAATCATAAGGCAAATGGCTGATAACAGAAGCATATTACTATCTTGGTAAATCTTGAAAACATTTTTATTTTTACAATATAAACAATGTATATACAAGTTATATTCACTGTATTAATGAAACTTACCTTGAACAGTGATACCAGATCCTATTTAGTTATCACATTTGGGTAAACATTATGTAGACTTGGTTTACAGTACAGACAATTACTGTTATTACTGTAATGAGTTTTCCCTTTTTTGTATGTCTTGTGTATTAATGGGCTAGGGACTGCCTGAAATGTGAATTGACTACCAATGGAAAATATCTTATTAATCCAACTGAACAGCTTGGATATAGAATGAAAAGGGAATTTTCTCTTTTATAAAGTTTATCTAGCAGGTTTAGAGTGGGCCATATACACAGAGAACATGATAACAGTTGCTCTGATCTGACAAACATGTTTCTAAAATATATGGCACTGGTTGCACATTAGCAGTTCTAGAGGGCAGCAGGGGCCAGTACCACCATAACAACAAATCTTGAGTTACCAATGTTTTGTGATTGAACTAATGCACATTTAGAAAGTCCATCTAGCATAGCCACTGACCCCATCGTGGCCCCCAACTTTTAATGGTATAGAACCTCCACTGAGAGGTAGAACTGGACTGATTTGTAGCTGAATAAAGGTGTTAAAAGTATGACAGGGCTTAGTAAAGATTTAAATATGGCAACCTTGGTTTACCTTTACACTTATATTCATGTATGTATATTTAATTAACTGAATGTTTTATTTATCTAATTTAACATGGAATCCCTGATATTGAATGAAATATTTAGGGTTTGGACAGATTTTACTGGACTGTGTGGTTTTAAACTGCCCCTTAACACTGACTTTGACTAATCACAGGATTATCTTGGTTTGCTTAGCTTATGATAAGTAGCCATTGTCTGCATTCACCAACCAAGCCCTTTGTTCTGTAAACTACTGTGGTGGCTTAGCAGATAAGATACTGGATTGTGGACTAGAATGTAAAGGGTTCAAACCAAACCTCTGTCAGGCTGTCACTGTTCTTGAGAAAAGAACCCACAATTGCTTGGATTGTATCAGATGTAAGTTGCTCTGGTTAAGTTAAATAATATTGCTCAGAGATGACATATGACAATGACTACATGCAAATATTAAATTGAACAAGACATTCTGATAGTAAGTCTGGTTCTCTAAATCATATTCAGTACCACTGGTTTTGATACTGCAGCGTCAATGAGAATGTAATATGCCATTCCTTTTGAAAACCCTGGGGAATGTATTAGCCTACAGTTCAGTCTGGTATAGATTAGAAAAAGAATGGAAAAAGTCTAGTATATCCAATCTGGTAACCCTGGAATTTAGTCTGCAGATCAGGTGCGTTGAGGTGCAGAAGAGAACATAATCTTTTTGAATGCTTTTCGGAAGTCCCGGTTAAAGATTGTGTAGATGATGGGGTTCACGGAGCTGTTGCAGTAACCAATCCAGAAGAAGAGCTTGAAAAGGCCGTCTGGAGCTCGGCACCTCTCTCCACACACCGCCTGCAGGCTGTAGGTGAAGAAAAACGGGAACCAGCAGAGCACAAACACCCCCATCACCACAGCCAGCACGAAAGTAAATCGTCTCTCTCGGAGCTGAGCAGCTCGCGTTTTGCGCGCACTGGGCCTCGCGGCTTTCAAGGGTCGGGTAATCCGGGATGCGCTGGGTTTGGAGGCCCAGGGTGAGGAACGACAGCAGGTGTTCTCCGTCCTACCTTCTTTTTTCCTGCGCTTGGTGAACCTCTTGCCTGCCCCGCTTGTTTTGGGCTCGCCTTCCCATGCGCAGTTCTCCTCCAGATCGATATCGTCCAGCTCCTCTTCGTCACCGTCGTCATCCTCGTCCCGCCGCTGTTTTTGCTGTCGGTTGCTACCGGAGCTCAGGCTGCTCGGGCTCTCTGCGTCTGGTTTGGCGCTGCGCGCCAGGCAAGTCTCGGATGGAGAGTTACGCGTCCGGGTCGCTCCGTTCTTTGCTGCAAAGACAGCCGACGCACGCTGCTTGGCCACCCGATAGATCTTACGGTAGACTGCGATCATGATGAGCGCGGGAGCGAAGAAGGACACGAGCGCAGATGACAGGATGTACCACGGCTCCTCGTTGATCAGACACTCCCGCTCGTTATGCTCGGTCATCACCAGCGGAGGGAAAGAGATGACCGCGGAGATCGCCCATACCACCGCGATGGTTGCTTTGACGCGCGCCGGCGTGCGTTTCGCATTGTAGCTCACTGCTTCAGTCACAGACCAGTAGCGATCTAAACTGATAGCGCACAAATGCACGATGGAGGAGGTGCAGAAAAGCACGTCTAGAGCCAGATACAGCGCGCACCACGCGCTGCCGAAGCGCCAGTAGCCCATCACCTCGTTTGCAAGCGAGAACGGGATGACCAAAGCTGCCACCAGGATATCCGCGGACGCCAGTGACACCAGAAAGAGGTTTTGAGGCGCACGGAGCGCGTGGCTGGTCAGCACGGCCACGATGACCAACGCGTTCCCAACGATGGTCACCAGGATGAGCAGAGACGCCACGAGAATGATAAAAGCCGCCGCTGCCTGCGTGTGCGGCCATTCAGCCGTGTCGTTGCGCTCAGCCGAGCCGTTCAGTACCATCAAGTCCATGGTGTGCGCATCTTCTCCTCGCTGCGCCTAAATCTGAGGACGCGCATCTAAAATTCTGACTCAGCTTCACGTCTCAAGTGCTCTCCATCCTGTTACGGATTTCTAGAAGCTCCAAAAGTGAGTAGCCTCATCCCAAAATAAGAATCAAAGCTGGATGAAGAGTGTTTCAAGAGAGTTCAATTATTAAATATTTAGTAACATTTGACAAGGAACAAGCATGATATGATATTCCAGCCATGGCATTCCAGTATTCCCGGTATATATGTAGTGTTTATTTTCCCTGCGCTGTGGCTGGAGCGTCTTTCGAAGTGCGCGCAACTCCACTTGTGCTCTGAGCGCCGGAATGTTGCTCTGGAAGGGGAGGGAAGTGAATTGCATCACTCAGACCATCCCATTTCCATGAACTACGCACGTTTTAGACACACAACTCAACATAACCGGGTTGTTTTGGTGTCTGGGTAAAACTCGGTGTATAATCACCATTATTCTAAAAGTAAAAACATAATAGAAATGTGACTTGTACTTGGATTATTAACTCCGTAATTTCTATAGAAATTGCACGGCATTGCTATTTATTGTATGCAATGGACTTGCAGTAAAATTAGTTAGTTTTGATGTTTTATCAATGATATAATGAACAATTATATCATTACAGTAAACAAAACCAACAGTAAACAAAACCAAAACCAAAATAGCTTCTGGAAGCTGCTGTATTTATAGTGACCTCCCCATATAGGTGAGAGTATATGGCAGCTTTATCAGAATGCAAAATTATCCCTTCTCCGGTTTGAAAAGGCTGATCAGGAATTGAATGGGCTATTTTGGAAGGGTAGCAGCCAAGAATCCACTATTCCAGATGCAGTCAGGGTGAAAGGGCTAAGATATGCTAAAGAACACAAATATTGGAATGAAGATGAGTGCGAAAGAGCATTATGTAATTAATAAATCCAAGTTTGAAAGTATTGGGTCCAGTCATAAAAAATATGTTATATTATAAATATGCTTAGTGGTTATACCATTGACAATACAACACATCAAATGAAAAAGACCTTTGTACAGTACTGTATGCTAAACTATTTTAATAGCATGTTTTTATGTAGCACGTATATATTCAGTTTACAGAAAAACAGCCACTGAGGAGGACAAGGTTGTCTTAGTACCAGTCCCATAGATACGAAGGATTGCATCAGGATGTACATATGCATAAAATCAAATATGCGAAAACGCTGCTGTGATGATCATAACAGAAGAAGTCAAAAGTAAACCAACAACAAATTACATTTTTTACTACCTGGTTATGTTTGTTATTCCTTGTAATTACGTTGGTCATATTATTTGGTTAAATTAAGTCTGTTAGTTTGAAGTTAGAAATGTTCCTTCTTCTGTTTTTTATAGCCCAGAAACACTTATACAGTATTTGTTAACACACACTGGATAAATCTGAAAAACAGGATGTAACATGTCTCAGTAATGAAAAACAAGCATAGCTATTATCGCTTAAAACACTGGAGCAGAAACTGTCACCCTTCTTTGCCTGCATTAAGGATGCATGGTTGTGTTTATAGTCTACCGCATAATTCTCTTTAACAATAACCATAGTAAATAATATAATTTACTTTTGTAATTGTACATTATTGTATGTATAATACAATTTGCATTCATTGTATTTTTAGAGTGGTTCATTGTACTTACTTTATAGTAAATTATCTGAGCATCCCATTAACTTTTACAATAAAAGACATACATTGAAATATATTGCTGCTTTGTATTTATTTATTCGTTCAGTTAGTTTGTGAGTTCCTGGTAAGAGCTGTTGACAGTCACAGTTCCTGAAGCCCTGGGTTCAAATCCCAAGTGGGTGTTGATGGACAGGTGGTAATTTTCCTGATTTGGCACGGTGCCCACATATGTATATAGCTTTTAGCAGTTAATCTTTGACGTTTTATTTCTTAGTTACTGGTGGATTATATTTTCTTGGTATTTCCAAAGTTTACAGGTCATCGGCTTAGCGTGTTTATTAGCGAATTACCGGATTTCCTTTAATCTCCGTTTAATCTTCATTATAGTTTACTTTGATAACTTATAATAGCAGTTTCCCACTTTTTTAGTGGTGATTTTTTACTGTGACTTTCTACTTCGACTTCCCATTGGCTCTTTGATCGACACTGTGATGGACCACCGGCTGCAGCATACAAACTAATACTTCAAAGAGTCTACTCTATCAGCCGTGCCTACACCTTAGATCAGCAACCCACAACCCCACCAAGCCTAGTACATTTAATTGATTAGTTATATTAGCAGTAACATACTTTCTACTGTGCTTATTCCCTAATGTTTAGCTATTCTTCCTCCATTAGTGTAAATTTAGTTTGTGATAGGTGTAGGCTTGTAGCTAGTCTGACGGATAAGATTGTAGTGTTAAAGGCACTCATACAAACATTAGAGAAGACTAAATCAGATTCTAGCTTAGCAAATCTGGAGTGTAAAGAATGAAATAATTTTGCACTGTAAAGAAATTTGGTTGCCCATCATATGGCACATTTACAAATCAGAAGGTCGTTGGCAAAACAATTGTTTGGACAAAACAGGGTTTTTAAATAGTATGGTTTATTTTAAATAACTCTAAAACATCATAAAGAGAAGCATTAAATCTAGAGAACTCTGGTTAAGGTAGTATCATAATTTGTTTTTGTTATGCAAGGCAAGGATGGCTTGCTGTTTCTTCTGCAAAAAGTACATCTGAATTAAGCCAGCAAATTACAAAGGACAATATCAGAACATCTGTCCATATACTAAATATCAGTGAAATGTGGGTGATGCAGCAAGAATCTAAACACAAAACATATTTATAATATTGGAACTCTTTTTGCAATAAATAGATTATAGAGTATAATATTTTTTTATTTTGATTGGATATACATTTTACAATGGACGACTGTCTCAAAACAGCTTTACAATTTTAGAGTATGTGCTATTATCTAAGGCCAATCCCAAACTGAGTAAGCCTAATGGCTACAGTGGAAAGTGGAAAACTCCCGAAATGGCTTGAGTGGAGCTGATGTGGAGGAACATCTTAGTGTGTGGGGCTATAACTGGTAGTGGAACACAAGAAAAGAGAAAATGTAGTTAGTTAGAGCACAGAGACTATACATTCTAGAAGTTTTAAGAAGTTTTCTCTCAAAATTTCTCCATTTAATCAATTCCACTTACCATGTAAAAAACCTTGTAGTTCTGCAGATACAGATTGTAGTCCACTTGTTTCTCTGCATACCTTGTTTATTTCATTTACTCCATTCTCTATTGATTATGAACCCTAAAGATCAGGTACTCTACTGCTTGAAACAGAAAATATCCCCTAATTTTTTGGGCAGTGTATTTGAGTGGTAGATTATGTTCAACACTGCAATGATATTGTGTTCACTCACTGTGCACTCTGTTATAAACATCTATCCTATTGCTCCACTTTGTCATTTAAGTCGGAGACAGTCTGTGTCAGTCATCGTCTAATCTCTTAACAGTGCTCACAGGAGGCTGTCCACCAAATTCTGAATAAATATCTTCAGTCCAGCAGTGCTTCAGTCCAGAGGTGTTTAAAAAGTTTAAGATTGCCTTTGTTTTGTATGCAAACTGGTGTTTAGAGAGGTCAATGGGTAAGCTCTTTATCATTATAGAGGTTAAAGCAGCCAGATGATAATCATTCAGTCATTCAATATTACACCTAAGTGATGACTGGTGACGAATCGTGGACACCGGGACATATTGGATTCCAGACATGTGGGGACAGGAGCCAGATGTAGTGAAATGTTAAATGTTCTGGTAAACAGCTCTGCTTCTTGATCTGCACATACCTTTAGCGTACCACCTGGAACTCCATCTGGACCAGACGTTTCCTGAAGTTTATTCTGCTAACAGTGAACTTCACCATTTAAAACAAGTGTTTGCCTACTGGCATGTGTTGATACTTAGGAACTTAAGATTCCATTAAGTAACTTGTCATGAGTCATAGTTTGGTAACACATAAATAGCTTAAAATACTTTTAATTTTCAACAGTATTGCAGTATTCTTACGGATAAATCTGGTTAAGAGATACGACTTAATCCTGCTCAGGGTAAAGGGCAAGCCAGCAAGTGGCACAGGGCACAAGGCAGGAACAACCCTAGACAAGGCACTGATCCTAGAGCACATGCACTCACACTAGCCCTTTTTAGCGACACCAATTAACCTAACAGCATGCCTTTGGACTGTGGGAGGAAACTCAAGTACCTGGAGTAAGTTCACGTGGTTATAGGGAGGACGTGCAAACTTCACATAGAAAAGACCCAGACTACTCCACCTGGAACCCAGGACCTTCTCTCTGTGAGGAGACAGTGCTACCCTCTGAGCCACCACCCTGCTATTGCATAACACTGGTATTAATTGGGTAATCATTTAATTGGACTATTATGTCATTTCAAAACAAAACAAAGGCAAAGGCAAATTTATTTATATAGCGCTTTTTAAAATGGAACATTGTCTCAAAGCAGCTTTACAATATTATATTATCTTAAAATGCCAATCCCAAATTAAGGAAGCATAGGGCGACTCTGCCAAAAACTCTTTGTATAAAGAGGACCCCTCCCTCATTGGGTGGCCTAGATGTTAATTGAAATAATTAAGGTGTAGTAATAGTAAAATTAAGTAAATAATTAAAAAAAATTAAAATGAATAATAAAACTTTAAATTACTAAGAAAATTGACACTTAAAATATTGAGTCTTTAGCGGTAAGTTATTGGAGGCAAGTCGCCTCCTAATAACTAAATGATGGCAGTTACTGCACTCTGGTGCGACCTGGGTATGGTGGGACTGGGCTCTGTTGTTGAAGACCAGATGCCAGAGTGATGCTAAAGTGGAGGAATATCTAAGTGTCTGGTGCTGGAACTGGTACCGGGACATCAGTTCAGAGAGAAAAGAGAAAATGTGGTTACTTATTGGTTAGGAGCACATAGTCTATTAACAATCACTGATGCCAGGTGCAGCCTGAAACTATAGCAGCTTAGCTAGAAGGGGAAGAACCAGAAGTTAACACAGCCAAGAGGCAAGAGCCAACCTAAGCCATGCATCATGGTATAACCAAATGCTTTCAGAAATAAGAAAAATTTGAGATTGTCTGAATCTCAAACTAAAGTAGGAAGTTTATTCCATAGCTGGAGGGCTAGGTATGAGAAAGCTTTTCCCCCTGCTGTGACTTTTTTGATTCTAGGAACTGAAAGAAGTCCTGGACCTTGTGAACAAAGTACACAAGCTGGATTGTAAGACTCTAAGAGTTCTCATATAATGTGGGGCCAGACCGTGTAGAGCTTTATATGTTTCAAGAAGTATTTTATAATCAATGCAAAATTTAACTGGTAACCAGTGAAGAGATGACAGAACAGGACTAATATGATCAGATTTTGTAGTTCTATTTCGTACTCGAGCTGCTGCATTCTGTACTAGTTGAAGTTGAACAATGAACAAACATTGTTTTTCTACTTTGTTTATCACAGCTGTGCATATGGCTGCCAGTCACGCATTTAAAATATCTTTGTTCCGGGTCACCATCCTGCTCATTTAACTTTGTTTTATCTGCATTAAAGCCCTCTTATATCCTGCAGTATTTATGAACCTCATTTATACTGATCCATGCTAGTGTATTGTGTGCATGATGAAGATGTTTGTTTGTTCATTTGTTTATTTATTCATTTAATGTCACAGCATCAGCATCAATGGTTATTTGTGACAGTTATAACAATGCAAGTCAGACACACTCTCACTGGGCCAAACTGGAGCCACACTTAACCATGTCTTAGGAATGTGGGAGGAAATTGTTGTAAATTGAGATTTTAAATAATGGAGATAGTGGAGTTTTTAAACACATCAGTGTCACTGCATGGCTTCAAATAGTCCAGCAACCAAAAGTGCCTAGTCACCAGCAGTCTGTAGGCAGCAACCTGTGAGCACTGATGAACGATTAGAGGGTGACTAACAAACTGTTTAGCTGCTGTCTCTGACTTTACATCTACATGATGGAGCAAATTGGTAGATGCGTCTGACAGAGTGTATAGTGAGTGACGACAGTGTTTAAAAACTCCACCAGCACTGCTGTCTCTGGTCCGACTGTACCAGCAAAACACAAACTAACACATCACCGCCACATTAGTGTCGCAACAGTGCTGTGAATTATTAACCATGTTGATCTGTGGTGGTCCTCTTGGGGTCTTGACCATTTAAGAACAGAATAAAGGGGACAAACAAAGTATGTAGGGAAACAGTTGGAACTACAGTCTGTAAATGTAAAAATACAAAATGCTTCTATATGGTAAGTGGAAATGACAAAATGGACAATGAGTTTAGAAACAAGGAGGTTCTGTTCTGTTGTTTTTCTTTTTCCTTTAAATAGTTCTTTATGACTTTGGTAGTGGATTTGGGGTCGGTGTTATGTCAGGGACTGAACTTGGAACCAATCAGATGCTTTCGTGAAGGAAGAATCTAATCTGTCTGCACTGCCTGTACCTCAGCAGTGAGTGTCATTAATTTTGACCAGTTCAGCAATGCCCTATCACCAAAACCTTTGCATTTGGGAGCAATACTGACAAAGGTATAGTAGTTTTATACAATGATAGTGGCTTATGAGGAACGCAGAAAAAAACAGTGACGTTTTCCTTGCTCTACTAGTCCTGACACAGAAAGAGAACTGCTACTACCTTAAACGTGTCAGGAATGTGATGTGATTCAATTTTTTAGGAATCAAATTGTCATAATAAAGCTACATCAATTGGCCTTTTCTTGAGGCGTTCAGAATATACATTCTCTAATGCCTCCAAACTGGCAGAAACACGTTCCCCCCAAATATACATCAAAAGATAGAAGAAACAGACACATCAGGAACATTGCTCATGGTGCAGCTTTATTTAGAAGCCTGAAGGGACTAGAAATAGTTCAGACAAGCACTGGTAACTGTGCTAGGCTTACAAGCAAGGAAGGAGGAAGGAGCTATGACATGGTAAGAGAAATATACAACTCACATTACCTGAGAAAGTTAATTGAAAACTACTAATAAATTGTGCAACATTATTCTATAGGCATTATGAAAGCCACATATTTTAATATCATCCCGTCTCATGTTCAGAACTAAGCACTGCTCAGGTTATTCACATTGATATTTGTTTTTGCTTTTCTTGTTGTTTCAAACCAGCTGTTCTGCTTATTGATTTTCTTCCTAATTTTGTTACTATTTAATTGAGACATTTCTTCCGTTCTTTTCACACTGCTTTAATTCTGTTTTAAACACCTGCTATCTAGATCCAAATATTTTTTATATAAATGCATTTTGTAATAGCACTTTGGTGCGTGTTTTAAAATATAAAGATTGAGGTATAATAGAGATAGCTATGGCCATCATTAAACGCAATCCAGAACCAGATCTAGTCCTCAATTCAATCCAAATGAAAATTCAAATTTATTTAAATAGCGCTTTTTACAACAAAGCATTGTCTCAAAGCAGCTTTACAATCTCATATTATCTTAAAAGGTCAATCCCAAATTGAGAAAGCCTAGGGTGACAATGGAAAAGAAAAACTCCCTGAAAGTAGTAGGAAAAAACCTTGGGAGGACTTAAAAAGTCTTGGGTGGCCTAGATGTTCATTGAATAATTACTTAAAAGTATATTAAAGTAATAATAAAATTAAGTAAATAATAATATAATTTATACCAATAATAACATTTTAATTAGTAATAAAATTCTAAATAAATAACTAAATAGATTTGAAAATGTGTCCTCCGGGGTGAGTTATTGGAGGCAAATAGTCTCCTAATAACTAAATGATAGAGTGAGTTACTGCACTCTGGTGGGACTGGTTATTGTTGATGAAGACCAGTAGAGTAAATAAATAGCCAAAAAGAAAATATAATTACTTATGGGTTAGGAGCACAGAGTCTATTATCAACTACCAATGCCATGTGTAGCATGAAGGCTACACTAACTATAGGGGGAGAACCAGAAGTTAACACAGCTAAGATGCAAAAGCCAATCTGAGTCATCAGTCTGAGTGGAGTTTCAAGTCTGAGC
>JAVSBV010000029.1:6176417-6195104 GCA_033117975.1 Parotocinclus spilosoma | reverse complement strand
CTGTTCTAGTTGACACAGGGACTTGAGGGGACCAGGCCTGGTGGAGCTCTGCTGCAGTGGAATATGGGCTGGCTTTGGATTTTCTAACCAACAAACGTTCCGCCTGAGCAGTTGTCTTGCGGGGTCTGCCGAACCTGGGCTTGTCAAAAACATCTCCAGTCTCTTCAAATCTTTTTTAAATTCTTTGTACTTGATGCTAAGACACAATAAAGGTGCCAGCCACCTCTGCAGTGGATCTGGTCTTCAGCCTCTTGATAATCAAGGCTTTGGTCACAGGGTGGATTTTTGGCATGTTGTCAGAGGTCAAGTTGCAGTTCAAGTGAAGGTCTGGGGTGCTGGTGTTCTTTTTATACACACCCACTAAGTAACCGATAGATTTTAGTCAGCACAGATGAGGCTGTACAAATAGCATTGGGTGCATTGTATGACAAGGCGACAATTTTTGTCTTGCCAAAATCTGACCTTTCTGTGCTCATTAAATGATTCATATTTCTGCAGTGAAGCAAATTTATTTTCATAAATTGAACCTCATTTGGGAGGGTTTCAGCTTTCTAAAGCAAGTGGAATTAATTTAAAGTCAGGTTATATGCTTTTGTTTCTACAACATGGATAAGCGACAGCACTTCTGTCAGGGATTGTAAATGACTTTATTGTCCAGGTGTATGAGTGCTAGGTGTAGGGTTATGGATATGGCGTCATTTGTTTAGCGGTTGGGACGGTACGCAAACTGCAGAGGATCTAATGAATGAGGCAGCCTGGTCTTGATGTGCCTCAAGACAAGTCTCCCGAAGCACTTCATGATGAACTTAATACTGCTTAATACTGACCAATGCATCATTAGAAAGCCAGAAATCTGACTATGATTTTTTTCTCATCCTATGGGCTGCCACATTTGTAAGGTACTGAGCTCCTCAGCCTAACCTTTTTACCTGCATATGTTTGCCTAATGTAGATTGCACAACTGTAGATATTCCATCAGCGTCATGACTGTGCTGAGGATTGTTCAACACCCAAATAGCATCTGCTCAGTGGTGACCCTATGGTATTCCCTGTCTATTGCTGTGCATTAATTGAGGTAGACATATTGTGCATTTTTGATCAATAAATTAAGGTCTGCTGTCGTAAGATGGTAACTTAGTAGAGTAACTTTCACATACTTGAAACTGTGTGATTGAAATTTCCTCTAGAGGGCAGTAAAGCATTGCTATTCCTCAGGAGATCAGAGACACTGGTGATTTTCAATGTCAGTCTTGTCTATTCTTTGTCTGGGTTCAGAAATGTGTGTTCCTATTCTGAAGAGGGATAAAAGCTCAACAGTAACCAGAACGTTACAATCAGAAGCACCTTAATCAGTGAGCTCCCACTGTATTCCCTGGAATACATCAGGCTTTAAGGCATGTTGGGTGGCTTCAGAAGGTGACTTTATTTAATTTGATAAATAAATGTATTTTCCTGAACATTAGGACAGGTGTAACATATAAAAACCATGTAGTTGGTGGTTTAGTGGCAAAGGAACTGGTAAATGGACCAGAAGGTCCATGGTTCAAATCCCACCTCTGCCACAGTTGGGTCCCTGAGCAAGGCCCTTAACCCACAATTGTGTGGATTGTAAGACTGTATTAATTGAAAGTCGCTCTGGATAAGGGTGTTTGCTAAATGACATAAATGTACCACTTATTGGCATGCCTGTATTTTTTTATTTTTTATTTTTATTTTATTTTATTTTTTTGCTGCCAAGACAACAGCACAGTGTCTTTGCACATGATGTTTGATGAGACTGGGTAAAACATAGTTTAAAAAAAAAATGATTATTACATTATATTTACTTATAAACATGCTTTACTACAGAATCACCCTAGGGCCTCCAAGGTTTACCCAGCTCACCGAAAGGTTTTCAGGGCTGTTTAGATAAGACGACTGGGATCGCCACATCACTGTGAACCATTCAAGTTTTGAACCGAACATCATTTTTGGATCATTGCATGGCTGGAAGATCCAGTCATGACCCAGTGTCTTAGCAGAGGCAGCCCTCTGTGTTTGAAAACACTGCTTGTGTTCTATTAAATTCCTATTGTTAGTAAATATGAAAAAAAATTCTTCGTGACTATTCTGCTCACTGTGCGTGTAGTCAAAGCGTCTCTGGGAAGTTTAATTGCAGTGCAGTTGAATCAGATAATTCTAAACTTTATGCTTACTGCTCGAGCAGTGCATCTGGGCATTTTAAGGCATCCATATATTGTATAGCCATTGCCTAATTTGTGAAGGACGTGATATTTTGTTTCTAATTTGATTTGTGTATACTCTAATCTTAATATCACCTCACACTGTGTATATACTGTGTGTATACCTCAGTGAGTCATGAAGATCCTGAATGTGGTGAACTTGTAAATGTCTCCTAAATGCTCTATTGTGAACTGTAAAAGTCAAATATAAATGTGCATGCCAACAATTTAAACACATTATTTGAAATGGATAGAAGGTTTTCAGATTTTCAGTGTGAGATTTTTTTATGCACTGTATTGGACTGGCAATGGTCAGTACATAACTTGTACCATGTGCTGCCGGTTACTCACCTGCACCCCATGACCATGGACATGTAGGACATTTAAGGAATGAATTACATATTTAAATATCTAAACTACAGTTTGTACAGCATTTACCTCCAATAACAATGCACCCTTATTGAATAGAATAATAGGATGCATGCTTGTAAAGCCTGCATTTCTGTTATTATAGCCATAAATATCAGTTGATGTTCATAGCAGTGGCCAAAAACATAGACAAGCAGATTTACACTACACAAATCCATAAACAAACTAAAAACACAAGATTTTTTTATCTGCACTCGATCAAACTGTCTATGGAAACAGGATATCCGGAAAGGGGAACAAGAAACTAGGAACAAAAGTTTATAAAGACAGTGTACAGTAACGATACTTGGCGATGAACAAAGGGATATAGAAGATTTAAATACACTGATCACAAAACAAAAATTTATTTTTTATTTAATTAATAGAGATTGAAGTATCCCCTGATTTTTTTTGTGAGCAGTAAACATGAACCAAAAAAAAGAAACTCAACGCAGCTGCAGTCAAATGAACCAAGAAACAAATGATAAAAGAGGGTGGGGACAAGAAAACAAATGTAAACAAAAAGATGGTAGAACTCTCATGGGACCTGTGACAAAGAAAAATATAATGAAATCAGGGGAATATAATATTCCCTTAAATGCAATCGGTATTAGTGTCTAGAATAGTGGATTGCAAAATGGCATTCATAATTGTATATAACTTCTGTTGCTATAAATAAAGACAGTATGCTAACGTGGCCTATAAATTAGTTGGGACAGCACAAATGTAAACTAGAACCTGAACAAATAGTAGTGTGGTTCATTTATTCATTTTTCTATTCATAGATAGTTGTTCTGGTCAGGATCACGAGAAAGCTTGTGTCTAGCCAGTAGCACAAGGCAGAAATAATTCTAGACAGGGCACCAATCCATCGTAGGTCTTATATAAACTTACTTTAGAAACAACAATTAGCCTAAAATATCTATCTTTGTAAGAAAACCCCACACAGATACAGTTGGGAGATGGGATCAAACCATGGATGTTGGAGCTGTGAGGTGACATTACTAACCACTGCACCATCGTGCTTCTAGTAATGTGGTGTTGCAGCTGTTGTGTACTGTAAACAGAATTAACCCGTTACCAGTCTGACGCAGTTGTTACATTATTATTGTGAAGCTGTACAGTGAAACAACTATTCCACCTTAAATGTATAATTGCTGGGTAAACTCTCTCCCTGAAAAGCATATCTAATAAATTGACAGGTTGACTCAAGAAAAGTAAAACAAAAAAGAAAAACACTAAGCTACCTAAAATGTTATGATTGTTCACATTAGGTGTTGGGGGTGACGTTTACATGTAAGTCGTTTAGCTAACGCTCTTATCCAGAGCAACTTACAGTGGATGCAGTCTTACAACCCAAGCAATTGTGGGTTGAGGACCTTGCTCAAGGACCCAACAGTGGCAGCTTGAAAGAGGTGGGGTTTAAACCCTGAACATTTTGGCCCAGAGTCCAGTATCTTATCCACTAGGCCACCGCAGTCTCAGGCAAGCAGCATCCTTATTTCAAATTTTATGGTGACACAGTGGCTTGGTGGGCAACACTGCTGCCTCACAACAAGAAGGTCTTGGGTTCAATTCCAGAATGAAGCGGCCTGGGTCCTCCCTTTGTGGAGTCCGCAAGTGCACTGCGTGGGTTTACTCCAGGAACTATCTCCCACAGTGGAAAGACATGCATGTTAGGTTAGTCGATTACTCTAAATTGGCATTGACTTGAGTGTATACACACTGCTCACAAAAATTGGGGGATATTTCAAAATAAATACGAAGAGGATCCCATAAGAACTGCTGTACAATCTGATTCTGTCCATGCCCCATCACTGTCAGTGTGTTCTGGGTGGTCATACACCCTAATAAACAGTCAATGTGTTACACTCTCGTCCATGCTTTGACATGCTTCTGTTCACCCATGAATATATCACTTGCTACCCAATCACTGTAGTTGAGTTTGTAGCTCATTTGCTTAATCAAACAACTTTCTTTGCCTTTTCATTTGCTTTTCTGATTATCGTGCATAATGAAATAAAATCAAATGCTTCTTTTTAATCAGTTCATACTCATTTTGTAATATCCCCTAATTTTTGTAAGTAGTGTATATGACTAGTCTTGAGATATCCTTGTGTATAGATGTGACCTTGTGTGTGTCTCTCAAATGGCCACTGATGCTGACAGCAACATTAAATAATCAAAACAATCTTCAGTTCCAACATTACACTGTTTGCTCTGTGCCTTGTTTGACACTATTTTACTATTTTATTTGACCATATAAATGTATCATATAAATATCTGATCTACAGTTAAAAATGCATCTAACCTAACAAAAACATTGTGCAATGCAAATTTCTTTATCTACATAACATGATTGGAGAATTATGACTCGCCGTTTGTGCTGTCTGTACATAACTACTTCACACCATGTCTTGAATTTAAACAGTACTACACATTTTGGGAACATTTTATAGGTCCCTTACCTGCACAGACTCTGTTTACCCTACCAATATGTGAAATGTTGGTATGGCTTATTCTAAGAAACTGGACTGGGTCTTTAGTATGACATCTCAGTATAATAAGATTAAATCGTGGTTGTAATATGACATACGAGTGTTTATGCTGACCAGCATGGGCTCCCAGACCTGCTGGAAGGCTGACTGTGCGTCTTTGACTATGCAAACCAGATCCCCCACACCTTCAGTCCTGTAAATTCAGCAGCGTTCAGAAAGGCCACTTTGTTGCGGCACTGGGCCGTCATGTTTCAGGTGCAGCCGTGCTCGCCGGGGCCTTGTAAAGCTTGTTTATAGATCTCCAGCCCTGTGACGGCATGGCCCAGGCCTTAATGTAGGGGAGCTTGTTTACAGGGAGACAGAGGGAGAGACAGCACACTTTCCCAGGCATGCTTGAGGTATTCTGCAGCAGACTGAAGGACGTGCCTGATGCCATGGCAGGGCACTGATCCAAGGCCATGCCACACACCCTGACAGCTTTATGTGCTAGTTTAGTGGATCGCTCTGCAGATTATTGCCACTGGCTTAGAGCAACGCTAAGCCTTGCTGTTTTTCGTGTTAGACTGAACAGATTCGTGGAATCAGTGCCTGGACCCCAGCCGAGCATGATTAATGCATTGGTGTCGAATAATCACAGCCTCTGTGTAAATCTAGATGGTGTCAAGTGTATATGGTCATATGGATACTGTGCCAGTGAAATGTACTTACAGATATGGAATGAAATAAAATAAAAAATAGGGAAGTATTCTTCAAAAAGATGCAGTGAAATACATTGTGTTTTTAAATACTGATGCAATCTCACTTCTTTTTTTTAGCTTATAATTATTATTAGTATAAGTATTAGTTGCCATTCAGCTTATGTGCTCTTTAGTGCCACATAAATAAGGCTCCCGTGTGTGGTATCGAGTGCGTTTATTTAAATAGTATGCATCTAAAATGTAGTATATTTATTAATTACAGCACCCTACACACTGAGATGTGTTACACAAATTGCAGCCATGTAAAAATCACAACAGGATATGTGTAACTGTCACTACATTCATAGATGAACCAACGTCCAGTACTATATTTAACACATGACTAAAAGTGCGCTTGGGCTCACAGTTCCAAAGATGCATGCATCTAGCTTTCCCAGTATGAGTGAGGGAATGGGCATGGGCACCATGCCTAGAACTGGTTCCCACCTTGCACCCTGGGCTCCCTGTGACCTTAAATTGAGTTAAGTTGAATAAATAAATGAATTGAATGAATAAATGACTAAATGTGCTAGGTACCAGAAAAATCAAACCCTAATAGACAGTTTTCTTGACATAGCCTAGCAACAGAATGATGACAGTCAGGTCCAGATAACCGAAGTACAGTACCGAACATGCTCTCAATGATCCAACCAAAAATTTGGATTTGTCACTCCTTAATACTCTTAACAACTTATCTTTATTCCAATCTTTATGAGCTTTTGCATGTTTTAGTATTTTCCCCTTCTGAAAAGTGGTTTCTTGACTGCTTGCCTTCCAAAAATACCATTCCTGATCAAAATTGGCATCCTGATAAAGCTGCCAGATACTCCTTTTGCT
Organism: Parotocinclus spilosoma; assembly: GCA_033117975.1. Classification (NCBI taxonomy): domain Eukaryota; kingdom Metazoa; phylum Chordata; class Actinopteri; order Siluriformes; family Loricariidae; genus Parotocinclus; species Parotocinclus spilosoma. Next base: position 6,188,402 of record JAVSBV010000029.1, on the reverse strand, counting down.
TAAGTGTAAGGGGACGTCACTCACCGCTGTAGCCATTATAATCTGTATTTCTTCTGATTGTTTTTCCCCGGGTTTTTTTTTTTCATACTGCATTCAACTTGTAGTTTTTTGGTTGTATTCTAATAAACAGACTGAGAATTAACTATATATAAGCATTATACCATTAAACAATGATATCTAGTCAAATGCTCTCCTAAGACGTTTATGTACTGTTAATATACTTTTTCAAAAATTGAGCGATTTAAAAAAAATAAAAATAAAAATTAAAATTAAAAAAAAACTCCATGATGCTGTATCTGAATCTTTTTACTTCCTCTAAAACCACTCTAAAGAGTTCTCAACCTATCCAATGTTAAAAATCTCAAATGCTTTTTATCACTGTGGTAGACTTAACCCAGTTTCTGAGGCCAGTTCACTGAGCTCTATCCACTGCCGCTTTTCAGTAGCTTAAAAAGAAAGGGAGCGAGAACGAGAGCGAGAGCTGCTATTTCTTTCTACTTGGAACCAGGGCTGGCTACAATACAAGTAGCCTGGCTTTCCATGACACATACTGAGTTGCTGCTGTTTTTGTGTCTGACTAATATGTTTGGGGTAAATCCTAAATTGTGCATAAGTGACACATAAATAAGATAATCTTACTCACTTCATCATTCTGGAGCTGAAGGCTCTGTTTTCTTATGCTACCAACCAATGTTGTGTGAATATGACTAGTGAATTAAAAGTGCATTTCGTATGTCAAAAATGAATATTGTTCAACTTAACTGGGTTTTTTCTGCCAGAACTGGACTTTACTGTACAGTTTATATATCACCAAGTATTTAAAATTACAATAACACGCACTTTCAACTGTGAAACAGAAAATATTTTACATATCTACAGGTTGATTGTAAGTGAAAAAATGCAACTAATACAACAAGCATTTTATGTTTATTATGTAATCAATACTCACTAGACACTATTTTAGTACACCTTGCTAGTACTTAGTAGAGTTGGACTGCCTTTTAATTTCAGAACTGCCTTAAATCCTCATGGCATATATCCAACAAGGTGCTGGAGACATTTGTTCAGTAATATTGGTCCACATTGAGCATCACACAGTCGCTGCAGATTTGGTGGCTGTACATCCACGATGTCAATTTCCTGTTGCACCACATTGGACCGCAATCTGGTGACTGTGGCGGCCATGTGAGTACAGTAAACTATTTGTCTTGTTCAAGAAACCAGTTTGAGACAATTTGTGACATGGAGCATTATCCTGCTAAAACAATAGACAAGTACACTTCATAAAAGGATGCTAGGCTCAGCTAAGCTGGAGTGTTTAAACAATGCTAAATTAATATGGTATAACCCAAGGAGCCCGAGGTGTCCCGATAAATCTCTCTCACACCATTACACCACCAGCAGCCTGAACCACTGATGCGAGGCTAGATGGATCCGTGCATTCATGTTGTTTGGGGCAAATTCTGACAATGAAATGTGAATGTTACATCAGAAATTGAATCTTCTACTGTCAAATTTTTAGGAGCTCATGTCACTTGTATCCTCAGCTGCCTGTTCTTAGCTGACAGGCGTGGCCTCTGGTGTGGTCTTCTGCTGCAGTAGCTCATCTGTTTTTAGGAAAGGAGTGGTTATTTGAGTTACTGTTACCTTTTTATCTGCTTCAACCAGTCTGGCCATTCTCCTCAGACCTCTGGTATCAAGACAAGAACAACCGCTTATTGGATATATTTCCTACTCTTCTCTGTTAATCCTAGACATGGCTGTGCATGAGAATCCCAGTAGATCAGCAGTTTCTGAAATTCTCAGACCAGCCTGTCTAGCACCAATAACTATGCCACATTAAAAGTCACTTACAGCTCCTTACTTTTCCATTCTGATTGGTTTGAAATTCATTGGGTCACACTGACCACGTCTTAATGCTTAAGAGCATTTTGTTGCTGGCATGTGATTTAGATATATGCATTAACAGGCAGTCGAGCAGTTGTACCAAATAAAGTTGCCAGTGAGTATATATTACATATAGCATATCTGTACTGCATACAATGGTTATATTTATACAAGTTTGTATAATTATAGATTTACACAAATTTATATGTACATTTTAATATTTAAACATTGCATAAAGAATAAAATAAATAACAATCTTACAGATATGATTTAAGAAACAAATACTATGTTAGAGCCGAACCATAAACCCGATTGTGACAACAATGTAGTCTATAATCTGCCGTATCAAAAATGAGCTATGTCACAAAAACCTGCAAAAACAAACAGTCTGAGAGAACTGGAATGACTGCTGGAGGAGAAAGGTGAGGAGGAAAGCTTCACGTTGCGAGGACTGAATCTCCTGTTACTCAGTCTGTACCTCAGTGGGTTCTTCACCTCCGGATGTCAGTGGTCTCAGGGTCCTCCTGCTCAACCATCGCAGCATCGAGGCTGACACGCCGACCACCCTGGCCACGACTTTTCGGGTGGGCACTAGAGCCCCCTTTTGCAGGCTTTTCTTTGTCTGCATGCCGTGAGCCTTTAGGATGTTCGTGTGGGTTCGGGTGCCGCTCCTGTTGAGTTAGAGGAGGCGGCGATGAGCAGAAGCTTAGGCTTTGGCAAAGAGCTCCCCAGTTCTGCTCACACTGCTGACGAACACTCTTACTTATTGCCTCCTTTACTTCTTCACCACAGGACAGCAATATGTTCACCAGTTCCACATACGGTCTGAGAGAAGAAGAGAGTGACAGGAATGTATTAAGTAAAGATTTTATTGTCAGCCTATCTGCATATTATCCCTGCCATTCAACAGCTATTCTTTGTTATTTTTTGACTTAAGCTTTGATCTCTGCTGCTCCAATCTGCTAGACCTGAAAGTACTTTCTTCTGACTTGCGATAGACCGAAGTGTGTTGAAGCACAGCACACCTCGTACAGCAAATGAAATAAAAAAGAGTGGGCCACTGCAATGGAAGGTTATGTACTAATGACAGCATGGACCTTTCATGAGACTGTACAAAGACTCAATTGATTCCCCATGACTTAAACCTTCCAATTTTTTTGCACGCTTATTTACAAACATGGGGAAGAAAAATAGACAAAGGTGTACAAAATGTTAGCATTGTGTTTATGCACAGTTTTATTTAGCTGCACATGTATGTTATGGTCAAAAACAAGCACTCTTGCAGCTGTAGAACATCAGGCTTTCTGGGTCATCCAGATGCTTCTGGTTCTAGCTTTTTTTTCATGTAGTTTAAGTGAGATTTTAATTGTCGAGAAATTAGTAATTTAACAACTGAAAGTGACTGTTTGTATTAAATTATATACTATTATTATAGATAGATAGATATGTGTGTGTGTGTGTGTGTGTGCGTGTGCGTGTGTGTGTCTCTGTCTGAAGCACTGACCCTTTTGGGAGCAAGTCCTGGAAGTGTATCATGTCCACAATGACATTAACGTTGTCCTTAGCTGCCGAACACAAGTTGTGCTTCGTGTAGCAGTCGCGCTGGAGCTGGAACACCATGTCCTTTATGGCCAGGCACTTTCGACTGATGCAGCTGAATTTGTGCCTCAGGCCGTGAGCCATGCATTTCAATGCGTCTTTGATGAAAGACTTGCCCTAAAAAAAAAAAAAAAAACAAGATTCGATTTTGTCACAAATTACCCATTGCTTAAGTATACAGCAGACTTCTTGCTCAAGATTTTATTTTGTCACACCTGCCAGCAATGCAATTCACACTCTATACTTAAGCAGAGGGCCTCTTGCTTCGGCTGAAATTCTTTCCATGCAAATTAAGAGCTCATTTATGCTTTAACACAAGGGATATGGCCCCTCAGTGACGCAGAGCAGACAGCATTTAGAGGCTATGTTTCAAGCTGTGTACTTGCTCTGAATCCACCTGCGACTCATGAAACCAGAGATGTAGCTGAGGTTGTGAGGTTATCCATCACCTGCCAAGAAGGGACAGGACATGACCTCTTTTAAGGTAGCACTACAGAGTGAGGTGGTCTGTTTACCTGGGAGTCGAACTTGCCGGCATTGTGCAAGAAAGTCAGGCAGATCTCCTGCAGTCCACGGATTTCACATGAGTTGTTCTCGAAACATTCGAACACGCCACAGCCCACGTCCCCGGCGTTCACCAGGCAGTGCTGGATCTCAGCTGCAACAAACCGAGAATGTTCATTTGTGAGAGATATTTGAGGCTAATCCTAAGATGTATGGACTATGTTTACAGATAAAAGTGTGTATTTCAAATGTTTAGTTCTTAAATAAGAATGGAAAGATGTAAGCCTAAATAAGAAATAACACGTAAGTGTAATGACATAACCTTTCACTTTATGTGCTCGTTTCATTGGAAGAAGATCATTTAGTGCCTATTGTGGGATCCGTTTCTCCCCTGAAAATGTAAGCACTGTATTTAGCGGACAAATTTAGCACAGAGAGAGTGTACAGCTGAGGTAAGTAAGGTATGCTATTAAAGTCAAACTGGGAGGCATCTGGCAGTGGATTCTCAAGCTGTGGAAAAGCTAGGTTAACTATATAGAGGACAGGATGAGATTTATCTCACTTTAGAGATTAGGAAATACAGTACGTCTTTAGATGAAAAATAGGGACCTAAGAAGTTAGTGAGCAAACTGGCTGGACATTAGAATTAGTGTAAAGCATTCTGTAATTTATGTCAGTCTGGTGGTGCAACGCAGATACCTTTTATGGTCTACTCATTAGGTAGTATGCCATGATCATAACATGTAAATAAAGATTGGATGTACTGTGTATAGTGAACCAATTGACATATCCGCACGTATATGCATGCAAGTGCAAAAATTTCATTAGGATTGTGCTGTTTGTTTAGCATTGCCATCAGCAGCCATTTCAGTGACAAACTCGAGATTATCTCAAGACTAGTCATCTATACACGCAAGTCGATGCCAGTTAACCTCTGGACTGTGGTAGGAAACCGGAGTACCTGGAGTAAACCCACACAGACACAGGGAGATCCCAGACCACTCCACCCCAGGATCGAACCCAGGATTTACTTACTATGAGTCGCTGTGCTGCCCATTTAATTAGGGGGCTCTGAGATGTTTCATGTTTAAAGGCTGTGCCTATCCAAACTTTTCTTCTACAGAAAAATCTGAATAATAGTTAAGTCACATATATTAAAATACCACCTAATACTAATGCTTTACAATGAAGCATAATCTCAAAGCAGCTTCATAGTTTTAGATTTTCTTCTAATAAATATCCCAGATTGAGCAAGCCTAGGGCGGAAGCGGAAAGGAACAACTCTTTAATGTTATTAGGAAGAAACCTTGGGAGGACCAAGACTCAAAAAGAGGCCATCCTTTTAGATGTTAAATGTAAGAATAAAACTAATGTATCTAGTCAAATAAGTTTCTAGTAATAGTTCAAATAATAGGTACTGCCCGAAGGTTCTTCTGACTAAACACAGAATACTATAGTACCCTTGCTATATCACCCCAATGATAAATATTGCATCCTAAAGTGACCCATGCAACACTTTAGTGTCCTAAATACAATTACTTACTAGCTATTACAAAATGTTTCCTCTAGTCATGGCAGTGACTTTATAGAAATAGAAGAATACAGAAAACACGTATTTAAAGAGCTCCTTGAAAAAGTTTAATTACACAGGATCATTTCCAAAGTAATATATTTGCAATGATATCGGCACCTTAACATATGATCACTAACAGTATATTGTATTTATTTTTAAAGTAACCAATGCTTCATCCAACAGGTCTGTTACAAAATAAGCTATAAAATATGAAAACTCAACTTTACCTTTGGGAGCAAAAGATTGTTACTGACGCAATACCCCCCCCCCCCCCAAGTTATATGTGCATTAAGACAGATATGTTTCCTTATTTAGACAGGACCACTGTTATGCATAACAAAATTTCAGAAAACATGATGATTCAGACATGCATGTGTACCCCTATTTCTAGGAACAGTAGTGTGCGCACGTGTGTGTGGTGTAACTTTACAATCCATTTAAGGAAAACAGCTGAAGTTGCCTACATAAATGTGCCTTAAGGTTCACGGTGGCCCTTTTGATTTGTGAAAGGAAGATCTACCTATATATGTTTGCTGTCGTGTTAATGATTTAAGCTGCAATTTATCATAATGCCTTTATTGAATGATGAGACGGAACATAAAATTGCGAATTAAAAGAAGTGCATTGGCTGCGGTAAAGGCTGATTGGTCCCACTTTTGAGTGTAAAAGATAGCATTGTGTAAACTTAAAGCAACCCAAAGGACATTGTGTTGGTTAGTTTTCCTGCAGAACCAGTGATCGGGGACAGCAGTTCTCTCTCTCTATCCCCCCCCCACTCTCCCTCTCTTTTTTTTCCCCTGTGTGCGTGCGTGCGTGCGTTTGTGTGCGTGCGTGAGCTCGTGCGCGTGTGTGATGAAGAGGAAAAGTGAGCCGCTCCGTAGCTCCGTGCTGCTTGTGTTGGCGCGCACGCGGGGAATGCGGAGAGCGCGAGCCGGCCGCAGCCTGCATCGGATTACACATTCAAGGAATCCATACCTCGCTACCTAACTAACATGCAGGCTGTAAATCAGTACAGCATTTCGAATAAATACTGCGATATTCACTCTCAAAAAAACAGCCTACTCATTCATTTTTACTTATTTACTAAATTAAATATGGTTGCTTTTTTTTTTCCTCGTTTATAAAAAACAATCATGAAGTAGACTATTAATATATGCGCGCGTTGTATGACGTGATGGAATCCTTGCGTGAAATTAAACAAATAAAGAAGTATTGCATTGCTCGAATTCTATGGGTCAAAGACGAGCAAATTAGGCTAGAATATACCAAACCTGGAACAGAGATATCTTAGGGAAATTAGTTAATTTTCAGTCAAACAGGTTGGTGAGGTTATTTTGTTTCTTGCAGGATAGGATTTGGCTTGCAGACCTAAAGTCGTGCAAGTGTGATTTGGTGAAGAAAGCTTAGCCCTGCTCGGTCTGGATGTGAACAATGTCAGGGGTCGTTGCATCACTCGGCCCGGCGTGCGGCTCCTGCAAAGTTGGTTGGCTCCAAGTTATTTATTTGACAGGTATTCGCTGCTGGTTGTATCTTTTGCAGACTGTAAACACCAGTACACGGAAAATGAAAGCCACACTCGAATACACACAGCGTATAGATTACCCCTCTTCGCCTACCTTGTGCGAGCTATTAATAGTTTATGAAGAGATTGGAGATCTGTCCGTATCTCTGTATATTAACAATCTGATCGTCGCTGGCTGGATGGCTGGAGTTCGCAGATTGACATTCTTTCCGGTCTATGCTTATATTTTGTCCCGACATGAACAGCTAATTCAACGACAGCACTTTAATTTCACAGCTAAAGGCACCGTTCACCCCCCCTCTCTCTCTCTTCCCGCACCCCAAACCACCTCACCTCACCTCACTTCACCTCACCTCACCAGCAGAGGTAAGGACTCCTGTTTATGTTTGAGCCACTCCGTCGATCGGGGTCCTTACCTGTGTTGTGTAAGGAGAGCCGTCCTTTCTGGCTCTGGCTTTGGCTCGGCGCTTTCTCCGGATGACTCTCGAGTCCGTCGGTTGTATCTGTTCCCTCCGTCAGCATTACCGCGGAAAAAACGAGAAGCGCCACGGCGAATCTAGCAAACATTTTAAACTCGCGTAGGCTAAAATAAATCGAGTTTCCTAGAGCATGTGTGTGTGTGTGTGTGTGTATGCTGGCGTGTGTGAGTCAGGAATGCCTGAACTGAGACGGGACGGATGCTGCCTATATCTCCCGCGGTCTGGCCTGTCAGTGCTGATGAATCGGCCGAGCAGGTGTTGTCACGTCGCCGCGGCGCAGCGACCAATCACGGCCAAGTTTGGGGGGCGGGGGGCTGTGTATGTATATGCGCGTGTAGGGGTGGGGGTGTTTGTGGGTGTGTCCATGGAGAAAGTTGCCCCCGTGTGCCATCATAAACTAAACCTGAATCGTAAAATCTGGGAGCGAGCGCCTGCGTGTTAACTCTTCTGCCCGAATTTGTAAATAAGCGCAAGACGTAAAGGGTTTTCTATTTAACCAGTTTGATGCATTCTATTTAAGATCAGAGGCTGTATCTCCTGATGCCATTGCTGTGATTGACACTACGTGAAATAAAACAAAAATGCACAAAAATGCCTTGTTGCACGTCAGCAGCTAATTAGGCTGCATATGAAAGTGTTGTGATGTTTCTCCTCACAGAAAATTCTTAAAATGTAACCAGTTTTGAGGTGCAACAACCTCAGCGCAATATATACGTTAAAAAATGTAAAAAAAAAAAAAAAAAACATTTTCTTATAGCCTAAATGGTTTTATTTATTGAATTACTTGAGCTTTATATGATCTTGCATTCGCGTTCTGGAAAATGTCACAGCTCTTTTGTTGAAATCATAGCATATTTGATGTATATTATGTGTAATCTTTGTAAGGCTTAGCAGTTATAGATCTTCATTCATTTATTCCTTTTCATACCTGCTCAGTCAAATTCAGTGTTGCTGAAGATATAGCTTAAATATATTTTGCTTTGTAGACTACACACGCATTTCATGTGTAAATCTGAAATGCTGCTAACAAACCTGATAAATGTGATGAGAGAGAGAGAGAGAAAGAGAGAGAAAGAGAGAGAGAGAGAGAGAGAGAGAGAGCTCATGTCAGTTCTCCATAGTTAGGTAGGCTTATATGTGTCATGTAAAAAGTGTCATGCTAGCCATAAATGAGTGCATGCACATGGAGACGAACAGAAGGTGACATTTTACACTGGACCGCTCTGAAAAGTCACCAACCGACTTAATCATCTTCTGCTGCTATTGTGTCACTGTAGCCAGTGTGTGCCAAGTTCACACAGTGGAGAAAAGAGGGCAACTTTGCTAATGGCTGGCAGGGATTGCATCATTCAAGCTACCCCCACCCCCAAGGCAGCTGCTCCATACACATACACAAAAGCCATGTGAACGTGTGCACTGACTCCAACTGACTCTCTCTCTTACACACACTCCTCTCTCTCTCACACACACACACACAAAGTTGCATATTTTTTATAAAAGCCCCCACAAATGTTAGATGTCTATCCCTGATATATAAACGTGAACACACACACCCACACAGTAGAACCAGTCAAATGAGTTTTGATTTCACTTCTAATTGCAACTTGTTAGGGAGCTATACTGCTACCAATCAATTATAAAATTGACTTACATGTGTTATTTATTTGAACCACAATAAAAACATTTCATTGCAAAGTCTAATACAAATCTAAACATATAACACATTGCACGACTTGGTTAATACTGTGTAGAATCAGGTTAGAATAGTTATTGTATTTTCTGTTCAAAATATAATGTACCAAACATTATAGGGTAAAAAGGTGAACAGGATAATGTTCATTTCTAAAGGACAGCAATACTTTGCATGGGAATGTGGGAGTTTGAGTCCTACAATGAATTTGCTAGTGAAGCATAAGTGTGCACATGATATTCTATTTGTATGTAAAAAGGTATAGCCTACTAACATGACTAACATTGCATCTTGGCCTGAATCATCTGAAGCTCTTACAGAACACGACCAGCCTGACTTAATTTCTTCCGTACGATTTCAGGAACAGGTGCTGAATTTGTGTCTCGAGGCGCATACTTGTTTATAATACTCCTATGTAGTATTAGATCTTTAGGAGTACATATGCACCTTACAACGAGGAACAAAATGTACCCTTAAGAGTATCTTTTTGACGGTGGTTGAGCCGTGTGAGCTTCGTGTTAGGTCATGATTATGAACAGCGTCATTTCTCCGCCATTCTGAGTCGGATTTCATAGCTTATTAATGTCACTCAAACGTGTCACACGCCTCTCACTCAAACGTAAGCCATGCATATCTAATAAGGATTAAGAAAAAGAATGCGGGGTTTACATTAGGTGTTTATTTGGGCCTGTTTGGGCTTCTATAAACAGCTCAAGTGTTAGGTCATCACTGGAGTTAGGTTTACAGCTTTATAATTTCACATGAAAACCTACTACCTGTCAATTAAAAAAAAAAAGCCCCAAATCATAAATGTCTCTTAGAAATGATGGCTTAGCTGTTGCGAATGCTTTCCAGGGAACATTTCACGGCTTGGAGAGACATCGGCTCCTGCAGCCTGTAGTCCGATTTGGAACATTGGCCCAGTAAAATCCCAAATTCCGAATTAACTCTGGTGTTCATTTAATTCCAGCTGGTCGCGCATAAACGCCATAAGTTATAGCTTGTGGTTTGCGTCGTGAATTGACACTGATTGGTGGTGAATTTAGCCTACTGTTCGGCTTATTATAGAAGATGCTATTCTTCATTATTTGGATCGAATGCATGTTTAAATAGATAAATGAATCAGAGTGGCGATGAAATATTTTTGCGCATTGGTTAGTATGGTAGTGAACGCGTTTGTACGTAGCGCTTCCTGCGTTCTCTGCGCTCCTCTCCGTCTCTCACAGCGCGGACTGCTCTGTGGCTTGATGACCACGTGTCAGAAACCCCGCCCACTATCCGTACACACCCTCGGTCTTGCCCAATCAGAGGCGGACGTTTAGACCTCAGCCCTGTAATGGTGCGTCGCCACAAACCGCACGCACACTCACTACAGTGCTGATGGTTTCTCCAGTATATTTTTAGTGCCCTCCAGCTCCTTATAAGCATCTTTCTGCAAAGTAAATTTCAATGTATTTAAATATCAGCGCAGAGTACTGACATGATTACGTATTCTTATTGTGATCGAATCGTGTTGTCCTAAAATTGTGAGCTTAGCACAAATTCGCATTTGGGCTACAATGAACATACAGTACAGTAAACTGCAACACTGAACTGACTCTGATAAATGCTGTAGTTTCGATGCAATTTTGTTTTACAAAAGAGTTAACTATTTAGTCAGATTTCAAATTGTTTTATTTATTGTATTGTTAACTTTTTAGTCATTTATCTGATTTAAATGGACTATTATGTTCAGATGTTTAATAACTCTTTCATAAATTTAAGTACTCTTTAAATGTGTATAAGTAGGGTTATCTAAAGTTAAAGCATTCTGTATAATTGTTATGCCCACAGTACACATGATAATGGAATATTGTAAAGCTGCTTTAAGACAATACTCTATTGTAAAAAGCATTATAGAAATAAATCCGACTTTGACTTACTTTGATTCTTTGTAGAATTCACTGTTTTGATCACATTTCTTAGTATTAATTTGTAGCAAACTGTCTGCACTTTCCCTCAATGGAAATATGACTATTCTGCCAATAGTGGTGTCTTTTCACTGGTGTAGAATGACTGACGAATACATATAGACTATTATTAGGTTAGATATGCCAATTAACATACCTGGAATGTAGAGTCAATCATTTAAACACAATTATTAAATCTTACACTCACTGATTACTTTGTTTCATAATAAGCTTTATCAGGTGAACTGTCATCTATGACATCTTCAGAGTCCTTTTCAGCACTTCCTGCTGGCACTGCCGCTGATACGCTGCAAAACCCTATGACATCCTGTGGTCTCACAGATCAAACCTTTGAATTGATGATATAAAATGGAAAAATCCAAGTCACCAATCATCCTGGCTCAGTGTCTAGCACTACTTGCTGTCAGTGTAGCCAACATGCATCTTAAAACCAAGGAAATTGTTCTTCAATTTGGACAAAAATTGCTGCTATACATATTGTTTACACTGTTTATATTGAATAATGGACATATCTGCACCTTTCTGCTTACACTATCAGTGGGTTATCTGCACTGTTACCTTGTACTTATTGTTTATTTTTATGTATAGTGTTTTTTGTTTCTGTATTTGTTGTCACATGCTGCACACGTGCACTTTTTGTTGTGTAGTTTATTGTTTTTGTTACGATCAGTGGTGGTGTTTTTGATCAGACCCAGAATGCGGGATAAATATATCCCCACGCCGTATAATAAGAATGGGGAAATAAGGATAACAAAACCGAA
>JAVSBV010000029.1:6132392-6146427 GCA_033117975.1 Parotocinclus spilosoma | reverse complement strand
TTTAGGGAGTTTTTCCTTGCCACTGTTGCCCTAGGCTTGCTCAACTTGGGATTGGCCTTTTAAGAAAGTGTAATATTTTGAAGCTGCTTTGAGACAATGCTCTATTGTAAAAGGCCCTATATAAATAAACTTGAATTGAATTGAATTAAGATAGGATGTTAACCAAGAAAGTGCCAGTCCCTTAATACATATAGTGTTTTCTAGCCTTTACACTAAGATATCATGATTTAAGGTGTTCAAATTATGCACCTAAAGCTAATAGAACAAGTAATGAAACGCATACATTGTCTGATGATTTTAATAGATCATTAAGTATCATAATTAATGCTGTTTTAGTACTATGATGAGGCCTGAATCCTGATTGAAATGTTTCATAAATACTGTTTGGTGGTAACTACTTAGCTAATGATACACAGCTTGTTTTAAGACTGTAGAGAGAAAAGGTAGATTTGAAATTGGTTTGTAATTAGACAGCAGACAATGGTCAAGATTGGCTTTTTAATCAGTGGTTTAATTACAGCACATTTAAAGAATTTTGGCACATAACCAAAGGTAAGGAATTAATTTCAAATAGCAAGTTGCTGTTCTATAATACTAAAATTCTATGAGTAAATATGTAGGAATTGGATCCAACAAACATGTTGCTGCCTGATGAACTGATCAGTGTGGACAGTTCAGTATTAGTAATTGTGGTAAAATATTGTAGTCCTGGTGTACAGCTAATTAAACAGCTGTAAACCAGCTGTAAACCACATATTTCCATGCCTAATCTTAATTCTATTCCACCACATTAAAGTATCATTTTCATTGTGTAGTTAAAGAAGTGACATCATGCCTGATAACATCAGTACAAAGGGTACAACACATAATGTAGCTGAAAGAGCAGATGCTACTCTACTCTTGTTTCTCACCCAGGGCACGCACATGTATTCAAACACATGTAAACACACACTCACACACGTTTGCATGTAAAACATCAGTACTAGCTTCACACTGGGTAGCGGGGCCTTCTAGATCTTCCTTTCTTTGATCTTCCCTAAGAGAAATAAGAGATTTTTCTCAATGTAAAAAGCATGGGAAAGGGAAATTAAATAACATGCTTTTATGATGCTGGGTTTTAAATCCTTTAGTACAAACCATATGAGCTGGCCCCAAAAGAGGAAGTTAGGTAACCCCAGAGTACCTCAGACACACAGTGATGTAATCCCCAACATTGCTGATGAAGTGTTTACTTGTTGCAAACTGATATGTCTATTTGTACTAAATTAATTTGTTCCAGAGAGTAGCTTTGTATGCTTAGTATGCTTTTTGTAGCTCATTGGTAGCAGTATTTCAAAACATTCATGTTCATGAAACCAGTTTTGCACTTGCTTACTTGTCAACCATGACACAATTAATGTATGCAGTTCATGTATTAAGTACATAAGAAATATAAATATTATGTTCTAAGTATGCTGTTGACAAAAATGAGAGGAAATATCCCCTAATTTTATAAGCAGTATGCTTTATCATGCAAATGCAGAATGTTTTATGACAGAGGTCATCGTACTTACCAAGACATTTTGGTTGGACAGTGACAGGCCTGTAAAGTGGGGTATAACTTAAAGATGGAATTTGGGATACAATGATCAAATTACAATGCCAATACAGGCATTGCAGACATATGTCAGTTAAAAAAACTGTCCAGATCCAGAAATGAGTGTAACAAGTCATGTATCCGCATGTTTTCATTATTCATAAGTTTTGTGAATCCTTTGGGTCTGTATGATATGTATTTGTACAGTCAACATTTCGCAGTGTAACTGTCCCTACCATGAACTTTCACAATACATCTTACTGTGTTAGGCCTTTTTTCAGAACAGCTCAGTCAGTTTTCCATATAAGTCTAACAACTATATATGTCTGATAATATACAGCAGTATAGGTAAGAAATGGATTGATTTTAATCCATTACATAAAGATGCAACCTTTGAGGTTATAATCACGTTTGGTCTCTTGTGTGTAGATTTGGGGAAGAGGTCTGGGAGGCAATGAAGCTTAGGTTTAATGTCAGTAGTTTCGTTTGAAAATTACACCATGGAGGTCTCTGAAATCATTTTGCCCCCTGGTGGCTGGCTTGGAATATTTCCCATGCTTTTCATTACTTCTGTAAATAATTAGTTTGCTTCTTAACAAAGTGTATACCAAGATTTTGGATACAAGTAGGATATAAGTTTAAGCAAAATGCACAGTAAGATGTCTTGTTTCAGATGTCTAACTTCACTTGGCCATTGACCACACACACACACCCACATTGTTTTTAGGGGGTATTATGTATTATCAATAATCTACAATGAAAGCCTTTACACTTTAGTTAAAATCCTTCCATTTGAATACAGTGCTGTGGTAAGTGCTTGGTGCATAATGTCATTTTGGTGTCTCTCAGCTCCATGGTCCTGTTACTGTATTTGCAGATTTTGTTCTTATATACTCTTTGTTCTTGGGTATTTGATATTTTGCTGATTAGTTTTCCCACCTACAAAGAATGGAGAGGTCTGTATTTATTTTAATCACAGGTACACTTCAACTAAGAGAAAAAATCCAGAAAATCACATTGTATAATGTTTTAATAATTAATTACATTTTATTGCATAAAATAAGCATTTGATACAATAGAAAAACAGAACTTAATATTTGGCACAGAAACCTTTGTTTGCAATTACAGAACTCAGACATTTCCTGTAGTTCTTGACGATGTTTGCTCACATTATAGCAGGGATTTTGGTCCACTCCATACAGATCATCTCCAAATCTTTCAGGATTCGGCAAAAGCTTTTTGGTATTATTTGATCACTTGGTCTTCTCCCATGCCTCCTTGATCATCCAAATGGTCATGAGCATCCAATGGTAGTCTGGGCTGATTCCTGACCTTTCTCAGAATCATCCAATCATCCTTATCCCATGAGATGAGACATTTTGCATGAAACCCCAGACCAAGGACATTGGTACACATTGGTAACAATTTAGACATTTCGTAAAAGTTCTGGGATTGTGGTAGCGTGGCGGTTAAGGTAATGGCCTCTGGACCAGAAGGTCCAGGGTTCAAATCCCACCTTTGCCAAACTGCCACAGTTGGACCCTTAAGCAAGACCCTTAACCCACAATTGCTTGGATTATAAGACTGTATGAGTTGTAAGTCGCTCTGAATAAGGGCGTCTGCTAAATGTCGTAAATGTAATTGTTCTGTGGACCCCAT
Organism: Parotocinclus spilosoma; assembly: GCA_033117975.1. NCBI lineage: Eukaryota > Metazoa > Chordata > Actinopteri > Siluriformes > Loricariidae > Parotocinclus > Parotocinclus spilosoma. Next base: position 6,143,192 of record JAVSBV010000029.1, on the reverse strand, counting down.
TAAGTCAAATGAATTGCTAAGGTTTTTTTGAGGCCATCTGAGAGTCCCATTTAATTATGGTCCCTTGGTCATCAGTTCAACATTTCCCAACATTTCTGTTGACCAGAAATATCAGTGAGCAGTTGAAGTAAAAGTTGTCAGTGTTTTGGACAAAGTACGTTGTCATAGACAATCAGTTTTACTTTAAAGGAACCTAGACAGGCCTTGCACTGTGCATTCTGTATGCAACACATTTAGCTATTTTTCTTCACTTTATGATTCAGCCATGCATTTCAAACAGCACTAGCTCTGTTAGAGTTAAAACTTGGAAAATGTAGGTTTCCCGAAATAGCTAGCTATCTAATCAATGTGGCAGACTGTTATTAGCCATGGAAAGGTGACAGTATGATAGCACAATAGGCAATATTGCAGTAGATTTTCTAGACAGCTGCGAGCACATCCGAGCTATCTCTGTAATTTTTGGCTCATTTTCCTGAAGGCCTGTTGAATTTGGGCAGTAAGAAGCATAGCTGGGCTCCATAGTGGGTTAGTTGTGGAGCCATGTGGGTTGAGTGGCTGACTGGATGGCTATGTCAAGGCCTTGGCTCCTGTAGTGTCAGTCACTGAGGCTGATCTGGATCAGGCCCAAAGCGTCAGGCCAGAACCGCTCACCGCGGTCATGTAGAGTCCCACGCATTTCCCATGCTTCCTAACACCAGGCAGTGAGGTTTACCACAGCTTCTCATCCCTCCCTCCCTGAGTTACAGGGTCTGCTACTCACACTCTGTGCTCAATGTTCTCTAAACCAGTGTTTTTTTAAACACAAGGAATAATTACCAAAAAGGACACTGTGTCTTGGTTTTTCAACACTATGTCAATTTGTCTTGTATTACTTCTTGAGTTTGTTTTGTTCAGTGTGAGTTTGTTTTGTTCAGTGCTTCATGCTTTGCTGAACTTGCGTATATGATACAACCTTGTCCTTATTTATACTACTGTTTATGATTTGCGTTAACCTAAATAGTCATATTCACAAGATATGTGTTCAAGTTTATATATTGTTGTGAGAACCAAATATACTTTAGGTGTATCATCAACTGGCCATGATAATATTACGTTACTTGAAAGATCCCCATAATGATCACTTCATGACTTCAGACTCAATAATTGCAGCATGCTATATAATTAAGAGTAATGGAGAGATAGTTCATCAGGTGTATGACTTTGGGTTTGGGATAAACTTAACTCACAAAGCCCACACGAGTTCAAAAACTGTTAGTTCAGGAGATCCACTAGTCAAGAATCAATTTGTAAAGCATTTGAACAAATGCTATTAACAGGTGAAAGGCAAATGTTGTTGTTTGTTTACATTTATGTCATTTAGCATAAGCCCTTATCCAGAGCAACAATTAATACAGTCTTACAATCCAAGCAATTGTGGGTTAAGGACCATGCTCATGGACCCAACTGTGGCAGAGGTGGGATTTGAACCCTAGACCTTCTGGTCCATAGTCCAGTACCTTAACCAGGCTGCTCCACCCTGGGATTGAACTCAGGACTTTCTTGCTGTGAGGCCACAGTGCTACCCACCAAGCCACAGTGTTATCACAGCGAGACAGAGGCACTAACTTGAGGGAACATGACACCTCTGACATGTTTAATAGCATTACAAAATTTTAATTGGTTATTGTTTTTATTTTTATATTTACCGTCCTTTTCTGACACATCAGGAGAACTACAGAATTGATCTGTGGTGAAGGGCTGTAGACCTACCATCGCTCCAAAAAGTGTTCTGTAATCTTTTTTTGTCTACAGAATAATATTTTACAGAATATTTTACACCAGAAGTTATATTACCCTGCATCCTTCACATGCATCAGATACAACTCTTGAAGATGTTCTAGGATCAACAGGACACAAGACCTATATACACAAAACTCACACAAAAAAACGTACATCTAAGAACAGTTGTTCATTCCATCCGTAAATGTTGTAAAATGCCTAAATACTGTGTTTAAGTGAACTAAGACATTTTTGTTTTATTATATTAATTGCTGACAAATGTCAAATAAAATATGTATCTGCAGCAATGTGAAAAGTATTATTAATTTTTTGTTGTTGTGAATGACGATACTGTGTTTTCAGACCTCAATTAATAATCCAAATAAATACGTTTAAATTCATTTTATTAACAAAACATTACTAGTGTATTAACTTAATAAAAATAAAAAATAAAAATATTCAAAAGGTAGATTTTAATCACAGCTTTCATGCGATACTTTTCCTTAATAAGAAATACCTACAAAGTAGCTTACTGCGGATAAGGTGCTGGACTCTTTGGTAGAGGTGGGGTTTGAACCCTGGACCATCAGCTCCACAGTTGGGCAAGGCCTTTAGACCACGATTGCTTAAATTGTAAGAATGTGTAAGAGCTGTAAATTAAATAATGACTTATTGAACATGTTTTGTAGTTTTAACACAATAGTAACCTATATTTGTAGCATTATAATGGAGCTGAGCAGTAGAACATCGAGCCTGATTAAAGGCCCAACATTAGCAGCTTTGGGAAAAAAAACAGGATTAAACTAAGAACCTTCTTTAAGTGCAGAGTCTTACTAACTTATTACAGTCTTAACCACCAACCACAAATTTGATTGGTTATATCAATTATATGCTTATATCAAATTGATATGCATTTATTCATTCATTCATCTCAGTAATCACTTTACCCCAGTATGCCAGAGATTACATTAATTAATTTAAACATCTCTGTAAGACTATGTTAGTGAACATTATTGCTTGGTTATTTCTCTTTACTGTGGAGTTCTGTCCAGATGAAAGATGAGGATCGCTGCTTGGGTCCAGGCCACTTATTCTGGTGTCTGGGTGCCATATTTCATATAACTGAAACTGATCTGAATTTGTTGGGAACAGAGTAGCCCATGTGTATGCGTACGTGTTTGGTGGGCACTTGCAGAAATTAGGCAGGTATGTGCAAAAATGCAAGCTTCGCTTACAAACAGTATACTGGCTTACAGCTTGGGCCGGAGGAATGCGTTGCCTATCTGTCAACAGGAGGCTTTTCACTGCTTGGCAGTGTTCAGGAATTTCATAGCCTTGCAGACTGTGTGGATTTTAGAATTCATTATGTTTCCTAATGCCATGACTGGACTTTGGCTGCACCAGTTCTTGAATATCAGGGTCATCTTAGAACCTGTACCTCCTGAGCCCTAAAACACTCCCAGTTTGTCCTGGGTTTGTCAGAGGTACCAGTACATTTGAAGGCATTGATACTTTAGCTGTAAGACTAGGTATTGGTTAGTGGTTTTTAGCTTATTTTTTTAACTATATTTAATATTAACTAACCCCTTTAATGTTTATAATAAATATTTAAATATCATACATTACAAGTTACCTCGCCTTAACTAGAACTGTTAGCACAAAATTATTGAATGTTGGCAGGGGCTTCCTAGACTATTTGTTGTTCTGGGGCCCATACAGAATTTAGAGTCGCAAACATGCATGTCAGTCGTAGGATCACAACTGTGCTTAAAAAAATATTTTAAACACTAAACGATTAAGTGATTTAACACTTGGCTAACACAAGTGAGTGTTTCTCTTGATGAGAAATTAAAAACAAATTAACACTAAAGAACATTTTATTAAATGCATTAACTTAACATATATACCTGAAGTGTGGCTGACTTGATTTGAAATATATGCAGATGTCCATTACTCCATGATAAAACCAAAAGAATACTAAAAGCGTCCTAGCGTTTGAATTTGTGCTCAGGCATTATAGGGAAATTGCTTAATACTGTTTTCATATTTCAACAAATTGTTCACCCTGATTAAAATCCTTTCCTTTTGACACCATACACCCTGACAATTAAAATATTTACAACTATATTTATACTTTTTATAGCTGTATTTACAATTGAAAAAAAAAATTTCATATTAAAGTAAAAATAAACAATCTGATCAATTACTAACATTTATAAGTATAATACTTGAATTGGATAAGTGATCCCATTTAGAGTAACAATGTTAAAACCTCCAGATCATATGCCAGGATGATTTGCATCCATGTGATACTGTTGTAGTGATTTTGATTACTTTTTATAAAACCTTGTTCCTTAAGGATTGCACTATAACTGGTGCATGGCAATACAAAGAATTCACCAAAATTTGTAAAGGTGTTTTAAACAGGACTTTGGGATAAAGTTATTTTAATGCACATATTAGGATATGAATTCAAATAGATTTTAGGGGCTTTAACTATTCTCTGAATTACAGAGTATTATGAAAAATATAAATAATTAGTGATTGACTCAGATGGTACTGATAAGGCAAGTGTGGTCGCTTAGGGATGGGAAGGATAGGAACAAACCTACCATAAGCAAATATTTTCTCATTTAGATGTACAAATCTGAGAAAGGCATATTCAAACTTTCATTCAGACATAATAAAGGAGAATTAAATCAGGCTGCTGTTCACTCTTATAAACCCCGATTTTGTAGTTTGTTTCTTTTTTTTATCCAGAAGTGGCATTTTCTATAGGTGTATAATTTTCATATTTTGTAATGTATAATATATTATAATGTATATTATTTGCCATCCCCAAAGGCTTGTTAAAACTTGATGTGAGGAAATAATTACATAAATATTACAGAAAAAAGAAAATATGTAGTGACTATACAAGCTATTTATTAGCTGAAATAAAATCTAAACAACTTCAAATTGCTGATAAGTTGTACCAGTATGTTCTGAATACAGGTGCTTTTAAACATTTAAATAATTTCCTATTCAACTGGAGATCTTCTTCCCATTTTTGCTTCTCAAAGACTCTCACTTTTGTGGATTCTGATTTTGTTTGTTTGTTTGTTTTGTTTTACCAAATCATGTTCAAAGAAAGAATCACATGTTCAGATCATTTATTCAAAATGTCATCATTATTTGGTTTTTGATTCATTCTTGTCCCTTAATTGCCCCAGTTCCAACTGAAATGGACTGAAATGCAGGGATTGATGTGTATTAATAAACACAATTAAGATAACCAGACATGGTATGAATATTTTTGGTTGATACTGCCCGCAATGTAATGTAAAATGCAAAGTAAATGTAAGCAACACATTTTTGTTTTATTTGCATTTCCCAGATCTTCCTTTTTTTTTAACTTGGGTTGTAGATTTGGGCATGTAGGTATGACTGGATAGTTTCATCTCTATTATTAACCATATAATCATCATTATAAATTTCCTCACTGCGGGATTAATAAAGGTTTATCTGATCTTAGTTGCATTCTATAGGTCTGTTTTTGATATCAATTGTTGGATCTAGTAAGCTTTTGTCACTCATCGTATGATTTAATGAATGCTATTATTGTTATCCTTAACTCTTTCTTATGCTTATCCATAAGCATTGTTCTTATAGAAACTGTTTGATGATCTACAGTACTAGGAGTTTTAGATCCTTAACCAGACAAACCAAACTTCTATCCCAGTATAGTATGCACCGATTCTCTAGCTTCTAGCATCTCTCTATCTCAGCATCTCACAAGTAAACCCAGACATCACATTTTGCTCCCCATGCCCCCTTCTCCTGTTCTTCCTCTTTGGCTGTAGCCAAGAGCCAGTGAATGCTGTTCTCTGTGTGGGGCCTGTGAATGTGTTCGAGGTCTGATGGGCACCACCTGAGTGATGATTCTGTCTCTGCCAGAGCGTCTCCAGCATGGCTGACCTGCTGGGAACACAGTCGTCCTCTGTGCTGCCCCTTCCGTCGCACTGGTAATTAGAAGGGTCCGAGCACACAGCACAAGCACCACTCTCATGCTGTCAAGCCACATTAGGGTGAAGGGCACTTTTCAGGGACACTAGCTCCCCTGTGGCACCAAGCTCACCATGGCCCAACACATCCCAGTGACCCCAAAGCACACAGCCCACACAACACTCACTCTCAGCCTGGTGGTTTATTATTAGCCAAATATGTTTAGTGTTGTTTAAGTGTGGTGAAAGCCAGGCAGTTTTGGCGCATCTGATGGCTGCTCACACCTACACTCTGAGCATTCATGGAGTGACTGACTTCGTATTTGTTACAATTCCTTTGTAATGTTCCTGTGACGTGTGCTCTTTGTTATGCACCCTGTTAGTTATTGTTTCCCATTGATCATGGGATGACTGCAGTCAGACTGCAGGATTTGATTTATCCATAATAAAGACTTTCACTGGCACATCACGATTTTTATTGATATGGTTATTATGCACCTGCGATTATGCTGAGTATCATGGTGACATCAATGTCACATCAATGTGAGCTAATAGATATAAGATAATGCCCAGTTGTGAAGTTTTATTACTTTTGCTTTTATCTTTACTTTTTACTCAGTTTTAAATGATTTATTTTGTGCTTGTACTGTTATACGATGCTTGCAAATCTTTGTTCTCTTGTTAAGTGGTATAATTAAAAAAAATTAAAAAAAACAGATGCATCATCTTACAAACACAGAAAGCTCCAGTGTCTAATCAAACCTTGCATCTAATCATTTCCATATCTGCTTGAGACATAACCACACATGGGTTTTGCAGCAATTTGACGTTTTTATTTGGCTGCATAATTTTTTTATCAATTAGTGTATGTAGCAATTTTGAACCATTTTCTTGCCCATTGCCAATTTTTTTTATAATGTCAGCATACTGGTTAGTAGTCAGTAACTTTTGGTCTTTCGGGGTGGCTTATATATTCAGATAGAACATACATGTTTAGGGACACCTATACACTTATAAACACCCTTTTAGGGACCAATAATGTTTGATCAATTTGGCCATTTCCACCTTCTTTTTGCAAGTGCAGAGGCTGGAGTTCTTTATTAATTACTTGTATGACCTGATCTTTTATTCGTAGTTAACTGATAACACACCAACATTTGTAAATTAATTAATTTATTACATTTTAAACCCTGTTTAAGGTCTGTCACCTATTCCAAATAACACAATGTTTAGGCATAAGTGTGCACTGGATGGGATGCCAGTCCGTTACAAACTGTCCTTTCTCAGACTTACTTATTGTTTAGCTTAATGTCACCATTTGCATCAGTGGCCATCTCAGTGACACACACAAGGTTACATCTAGACAGAACATTAGAACAAGTTATATACCCAAACACAAGGCAATTCTAATTTAGAGTAATCAGTTAGCCTAACATGCATGTCTTAGGACTGTGGGAGGAAACCGGAGTACCCGGAGTAAACCCACACAGACACGGTGAGGACATGTAGACTCCACACAGAAAGGACCCAGGCCGCTCCACCCTGGGATTGATCCTTCTTGCTGCCACCTCACTTGCTGTATTAATGAATTAACATGTATAATAATAACTATTGTGTCTAAGTAATCATTTAATCATTGACATTTCATAAGCCTTAGTACAGGTCAGAGTAAACCCTAGACAGAATTTTGTGGCAAATACCAACCCTGTACATACAGGGAGGATGTCCATGAACATCCTACATGATGTGTGTGAGGATTGAGTCATCCGCAGTGCCAGACCTTTGGACAGGAAATTGCTGGTCTCCACACAGATAGGTTACTGTGGTTAACAATGTCCCTAACGGACATGCACGACAGCCATGGATTTGAAAGGAGACGTGCACAAAAACCAGTGCTCTTTCCAGGCCTCCTTTTGTCTCCCTATGAATAATCTTGAGTCCCGTGAGGTAATCAAGCCTCTTAGGCGAAACACTCTTACAAAGCTTGTCATTTATCCCTATTAGCAATGCCGTTACCTCATTTCTTGGTTAACTCAAATTGCATGGAAAAGGAACAAGTCAGCATGGTCAAAAGCCTGCCAGCAGACTGAATTAGCTGTACAGCGGCACATTATGACTGCGGCAATTACAGACGGTTAGGCTGCATAGATGCACATTGTATGCCTCCCTCGTGGTCTGGCGAGCAGTGGGAAAGCCAAACAGTGGACGATGAGGTCATGATTATGCAAACACACATTTATGGGATATGACACAAACCCATGCACCATAACTTGAACGAACACACACCGCACACACAGTCAATCAACGTAAGTAGCAGTTTTGAAGACTAGAGTGTTCCCTGTCTGTGTGTTTGCTCAGAGTAAACAGGACATGGTGGGAGCCAGCGAATGTTTATGTTGCTAAAAATCTTCTATAGCATTAGATAAACGTAGTAAACCACCATTGGAGAATTAAAGTACAAGTTACAAGTTTCATAAAACGTACCTGATCGGCTAAGACAGTTTGTGCTTCTTAATTGCAAGACTTATAGCGCTGAAGCTAACAAGTGGTAAGCTGAGACAATCATTTGAGGTATTATCATCTATAAATATTCTATTATTTTGTATAAATCCTTCAGTAATCTCATGATTGCTACTATGGGCCAGAAACTTCACGGTTCAAATTCAATCCAAGCTGCCATGCTGTTGTTGTTGTGTTCCTGTGCAAGACCCTTAACCCACAGCTCCTTGGATTGAAAGAATGTATCAGTTGTTAATGACACTGAATTGGGGTTTCTGCTTAATTACATGAATAAAACTTGGAAAATGACTGTCCTGTTTTAGCAATGGACTTTTGTATTACATGGATAACACTGTTATCTATGATCCAGACTGCATAAGATTTAAATGTGCTATGAGTTAGGCATGCTTTTATGTTATTAAAATTCAATTTTCTATATCTTACAATTTTTTCTACTATTTAGAAGAAGAAGAAATTCATTTAGCTTTAAACTGAATAATCAGATGTTGGCCAAAATCCGAACTTGTGAAGAATATCTCATGATTTGTGACATGATTTAGAAGATAATGATCATATTTAATTTGACATCCACATTCGGAGTTCCCAAAATTATGGACGTTCGGATCCAGTCACGTGACTGTTTATTAACCCGTTTGACTTATTTGTAATTGAAAATGTTACCACAAGATGGTGGTATAATACCTGGTTCTGACAATGGCTCTGAATCTTGGAAGGACATGTGACTTGGGAAGGAATCTGGATTTAGATCTATGTTAATATAGTAATAACACCACATGATAACATACTACTCTAAAAATTATTTTGTTTACAGTGTATAACGTTTCTAATAACCTTTTTTATTAACCCTGCCAAAATGACCTCCACACATGGTAAAACACAGACCTGGACTTGCATACTTGACATGGTTAACATCTGCCTAAACTGTGTACAGTTATGGCCAGATGTTTGGAGAATGGCACAAATTTTGGTTTTCACAAAGTTTGATGTCTCCGTTTTTAGAAACATTTTCTGTTTATGGTATAATAAAGTATAATTATAAGTATTTCATGTTGTTTTTAACAATTTATTGACAAATATGTCCAGATATATGCTAATATTTTCATTGTTGACCCTGTAAGACTTATGCTACTTGTCTCGGCATGCTAGATATCAGTTTCAGGGCAAAATCGTGAATGATGGCAACCCATTCTTGCCTAATTAGTGGAGATCACCCTTGCCAATCACTTGGAGTTGATCACAATTTCTGGGTTTCTGTTTCCCCATCCTCACTTTGAGGATTGACCACAGGTTCTCAATAGGGTTGTGATCTGGGGAGTTTTCTGACCATCTACCCAAAAATGTTTTGTTCACCAAGCCACTTGGTTATCACTTTTGCCTTGTGACATGGTGATCCATCATTCTGGAAAAAGCATTGTTCATCTCCAAATTGCTCCTGGGTCGGTGGGAGAAGGTGCTCTTGGAGAATGTTTTAATACCATTCCGTATTCATGGTGTTTTTATGCAAAATTTCGAGCAAACCCACATATAAATAGTCTCAGGATGCTTCACTATTGACATGACATATGACTCTGGACAGCACTTATCTTTTCTTCTTCTTTTGTCCCAAACAGTCTGAAGGGGGCTTCAGAAGACATAACTTAAAATAACTTAACCCCAGTCCCTTGCAATCCAATCCCTATACTTCCTGCAGAATGTCAGTGTGTTTGGGATGTTTTTGTTGCTTCTTTGCTGCCCTTCTTAATACCAAGCCTTCCTCCAAATCATTCATCTCACTGTCATTCAGATGCACTTACACCTGACCTTTGCCATTCCTGAATAAGCTCTGTACTGGTGCTGACCCGATTTCGTAGCTGCATTATTTTTAGGAGACTTTTTTGGGCACCCTGAAGCCTTCTTCACTGAGATTGAACCACTCTCCTTCATGTTCTTTGGTGATTCTATGCGATAAATGGTTGATCCATCATTGTCCTTGCCTGTAAAACCCTTTTGATGCAATGCATTGATGACTAAGTGTGTTTCCTTGAAGGCAACCATGGTTAACAGAAGAAAGCCTAAAATCATCACTGCCCTTTTAAAGCAACCAGTCTGCTTTTCTCTTCAGCATGACAGAGTAATATCAGCTGTCTTGTCCTCCTTGACCTTTTCTCCTGAGCTAATGAGATCACTGAAATTATATTAGCAGGCCATTTTGTAGGGTTGAATGCATATTCAATGTGGGGGTATGCTGTATAATGTGGGGGAAAATATTAGATATACCATATACTCCTACTCACACCACATCCCCACCATTGAGACCACACACTGATTTGCAGTGATGAGCAATCGTGGTTCATCTTTGGAATGTGTGTCTTTAAATTAATTGCCTTTGTTTTTATTATCTTCTTTCTTGTTTCTTTGTTTTGATTACCTTTGCTGTTGACATTTCCAGGTTGATCAAAAGGTTGAGCTAGTGATTGAGTTTCACAGGGGTTGGACAATGAAACTGAAACACCTGTCATTTTAGTGTGGGAGGTTCCATGGCTAAATTGGACCAGCCTGG
>JAVSBV010000029.1:6121767-6132292 GCA_033117975.1 Parotocinclus spilosoma | reverse complement strand
GGGGTATTTTGTGTAGAATTTTGAGGAAAAAGATTAATTTAATACAATTTGGAATACGGCTGTAACGTAACAAAATGGGGAAAAAGTGAAGCGCTGTGAATACTTTCCAGATGCACTGTATATTATAGGATTTGTTTCGGTACTTTAGGATTTGGTCCGAATAAGCGACTGGTCCCATTAACCAGTGGTCCAATTAACCGGATTCGACTCTACTTGCTTCCATTCAGGAAAGCATCCATTCAGGGCACCAGATTTCTCTTTTGGTGTAAAGTATTTTACACAAGATTACAAAAGAGGGGCACTTTAGTGTGCAATAAGACACAGGAGTGGCAAGTGTTCCATTTCTTGTACAAAGTTTACTTCAGGCTATTGTCTATTCTGCTGGGATTCATTTCTACACAGTGTTGAGTAATCCAAATGGCAGACTGAACTTGTATCACACATAAACATACACATATTTTGGGGTTAGTGTGTTTCTTGTACCAACCCTTTATACCCCGTTACCCCATAACAAGAATAACAGACACGTGCGTCTTAAATCGGCATAATCTTATCGAGCACAATCTAACTTTAAAACATTTATACTACAAACCACAATTAGTTTATTTGTGTATTTATTTATTTTTGCAGATTCAAATCACCCACATTTCAATGTTTAATCCCTAAACCGTTTTTTTTTTTCTGGTTTTCTCCATAAAACATCTCTCCATAATTCTACTGCTTCACAATTCTGTAAATCCACATCTAGCAAATTGTGATATGAGATGCTAAATTACTGTTGTAATATCAGTACAATATAAGTTGCTCTGGATAAGGGCGTCTGCTAAATTCTGTAAATGTAAATGTTGTGCTCCTGCTAACTTTTTCATGCACTCAGGTTTAATGCATTTTGAGTCATTGTTCAAAGTAGATACTCTTGCTGCTCAAAGGTAAAGAGGTTAACACGAATCTTTTGCAGAGACTGTTCTGAAACACTGCTTGTATGAAGTGGTTATTTGCCTTGGAATCTTTTTGTGTCTACTGCACAGCTCACAGTTGTTTGACATATTTGTTATTTTATTAGACATCCCAGTGTAACATGCGCACCACAGCAAACCTTGACTTGACCATTACACCAGGCACAGAAGAGCACACAGCTCTACAGCTCTCTGTGGCCAAGTAGCTTAAATGAATTTCAGCCCAATTTGACAGCTCTGCTTTAAAAAGAAATCCACTGATTACATAAATCTTCTCTAAAACAATTCCAGTATTTTCAATTCTGGCTATTTATTCTGTAGAGTCTCACTAAGTTTTGACATTCCTTACACTATTTCAGTTTTAATGTTTAGTTGTTTTGTTTGCTGCATTTTTCAGTTTGTAATGTTTGTTAATCGTTGTTTTATCAGGTAGGTATGCTTCTGTGCAGTATGCCCTGGGAGTGCATCTGCTAGCTAGCATTTTCTTTCCTTTTTTTTTACTGAACTTTAAGTTGATATTTTGCAAGCTCATCACTAGTCACTCTGTTGTAGGTGGAGCATTGCTTAATGGCTTTTTTATAATAGGCTCAATTGGTTTGTGGTCTGACTTCCCTTGGACCTCTCTGCCAAAAACAAACTGTTAGAAACACTATGCACCAAATGCTGTTGCTAGCATTTCTTTTTCTATTTGTGTCTATATTGCACTGTTCTGTTTCAATCATTGCACAAGACCCAAAAGCTACTGGTCTGCTTGTAATCTGCTTTTTAAAGTATTAGTACAGCAGGTAATCATGAAATTATTCATACAGGCTGATATATCTGTGATATATTTAAGCTTCATATCCTGTGTGAATGCAAACAGATAAAGAAGTTAATATGTTCAATACTATAAGACTTTCATCTCACTGTAAATTTGCATTGTAATACCAGAGAACAAGGGTCTCACTACAAATAAGACTTCCCCTTAAGGCCACCATTAAATAAAATTTAAGTAAATTACATTTTAACACCTTCTACAACCCCAACTCCAATTAAGTTGGAATGTTGTGTAAAACAGAATACGATGATTTGCAAATCCTTTTCAAACTATATTTAAATAAATACCAAGACAAGACAGTTAAAGTTTAAACAGATCAACTTTATTGTTTTTGCAAATATTCACTTATTTTACTGTGTTATATCACCTTTCCTTTTAACAACACTCAATAAGTGTTTTGGAACTTCGGACACTAATTGTTGAAGCTTTGTAGGTGGAATTCTTTCCTCCATATTTTACACTTATAATGCACCACATATTTTAAAGGGGAGATAGGTCTGGACTGCAGGTGGGCCAGTCTAGTACCGGCACTCTTTTACTACGAAGCCACACTGTTGTAACATGTACAGAATGTGGCTTGGCATTGTTTTGCTGAGATAAACAGGGACATTGCTAAAAAATTTTTTGCTTGGATGGCAGCATATGTTGCTCCAAAACCTGTATGTACCTTTCAGCATTAATGGTGCCTTTACAGATGTGATGCAAGTCACCCTAACACATTTCCTTACCATCAGAGATACTGGCTTTTGAACTTTGCGCTGATAATAATCCGGACAGTCCTTTTCCTCTTTGACCCGGAGAACACAAAGTCCATGATTTCCCCCAAAAAATTGAATTGTGACCTTATCAGACCACAGGCCACTTTTCCTCTTTGTGTCAGTCTAACTCAGATGACAAGCCGATATTGTTTCTGGCTGTTGTTGATATATGGCTTTTGCTTTACATGGTAGAGTTTTAACTTGCACTTGTAAATGGAGTGATGAACTCTGTTCACTGACAATGGTTTTCTGAAGTGTTCCTGAGGACATGAGGTAATATCCATTACAGAATGATGTCAGTTTTTAATGCTGTGCTGTATAAGTGCAAAGTTCACGGGCATTCAATGTTGGTTTTCAGACTTGCCACTTACTTGCAGAGATTTCTCCAGATTCTCTGAATCTTTGATGAAATCCCTAAATTTCTTGCAATTGCACGATGAGAAATGTTTCTCTTAAACTGCTGGACTATACCCAATCATGATACTCACCTGTGGAATATGCGTGGAAAGGACGTAGCTGAATTTTGCAGGTGCAGTAACGCATACAATCAAACAGGTCTACCAGCAGTGGCAAAAATCTCAGTCTACATGAAATACTTCTCATAATGTTTGCCAAAAGACTGATATACACAGATCAGCGGTGTGTTCCACGGCTTGTGAATAAAAATCACTTTGTGTCCAAGTAAGAATTGCTTCAAGAATTTAATGCAGGTCATTACTAACCAATTTTTAAAAGGACACGCTGCATACCCCCTGAACCTGAGCAGAATGGCACACAAGAGGCTTTTGCTCACGTCTGATCACAAAATAATATTTTCCTCGATACCTTACAGAGGAACAGTTATTGGGTTCCGAGAGCAGCAAATGTGACCATTTGGCATAATGAGCATTCAGGAGCAGCCACATATCTGGCCCGCAGATGAAAATCAGTGGGACTACCGGGAACAATTATGCCAGGGAAGTCATCCACAAAATCTAGCCAAACTGCACAATTTGTTTACATAAATAGAAACAGCACAACTGCCTGTTTCATGAAGTTGTCCCATTTCATCACTTTTATTCAGTATCATTACTTTCTGAATGAGATGTATTTCCTCACATTTGGGTATCCTGGGTTCACATTCTTTTTTTAACCACAATTAATTTTTCAAACAGTCCATTCTCCCTCGGTTTGAGAACACCAAGTCTTGAACACTACCCTGATTTTATCATCAGTTGCATGCACTTTCCTAGATCAGTAAAACAAAGTGATTCATTTTATGACAGTTCTTCCACTGATTTCCATATGCCATGCAACTAACCATGTTCAGTTCAGCACCTTTAGTAGAACTTGATTGCTGAGTCTGTTACTTTTGCTTTTCTTTTCTTTTTTTCTTTCCTTTTCTGCACTTTTGCTTGTGCTTCACCGCGTTCTCATGCTGCACACTCCTGTCTTCATCAAGCATTTGAGCGTTTGTTGCTTTTGACACAATGCATATTTGCACAACCTTGTCACCATCTCTTAATTGCCCCTACATAATTTCTGAAACAATGTATGAATAAGGGAGTTTTCTCACTAGTTTAATTTACATTAATTTGCTTTTCACTTCAGCTATTTACTATTTATTTTATTTTTTCCAGACAATGCTTACGAATAACGTAAGTTATAACCCTCAGTTGCATGGATTGTACCTAATAAATAATATAAAAATTGTACCAAAAGCTGTAAATGTTAACAAAACTATACAGTGGTCCCAAAGCTTTTCCACAAAAACACAATTTGGGAATACTGGCCCTGAATGGGTCCCCAGAGACATGACATTAACGGCTTAAGACCAAGAATTATATATAGTATGACTGAGACAAACTGACTGCTTTGATATCTTCATATATCCGCTAGCTATAAAGCTCAACATCATGCACCACATCGGCAGCGGTGCTACTCACAGAGCCACTGTGCTGCTGAGTTTATGTGTTTAGTAAAGCAGAATTCAGTTCAAGGATTTCTTTAACAGCTGTAAGCTGGCATCTTTACATGCATAATCATTTATTCTGGACACATAGATGGATTTTAAACATTCTTTCTGCTACATAATTCAGCTTTTATTAGCAAATTTTAATTTAGTTTATTGGAATTAATAGGCTATTTAACACTATTGGTCAAGATTGATTTCGTACCCTGATATCTCTGAAGCAATTACTTTCATACTAAATTTTACTTTCATACTGGATGCCTGGAAAAATGTATATTTGAAAGGAGCCTGTGCAAGTAATAAAAACTACACTTTCAATTTTCTATCGTGATATTTATCCTTTGTTCAGTTGCATAGATTTGAACCTATCCTTGCTAGCCTCGCCTACTGAACAGCACCTACTGTTATTTACCATGTTTCCATAATGGTTTCCATAACTGTTAGACTGTACATTTACATTTGTGGTATTTAGCAGATGCCCTTATCTAGAGCGACTTACAATTCATACAGTCTTACAATCCAAGCAAATTTGGGTTAAGGGCCTTGCTCAGGGGCCCAACTGTGGCAGCTTGGCAGAGGTGGGATTGAACCCTGGACCTTTTGATCTATAGTCCAGTACCTTAACTGCTAGGCTACCACGGTCCCTAAAACCTATCACTTAATAAGCAAACGTGCTAACCACTACCCTACAGAGACAACTGTAACACACCACTGTATAAGTGCTGTGTTTGTAGGTGATGATCATGCAGCGTGCTCAGGCTGAGCAGGTGATCTGATCTGAATGGACAGGGTGGCTGTGGGCAGTGCATCATGACTGATTTGTTCCTGTAGTGGCGAGCACCTGTCTGTCTCTCGGCAGGGTGACCTTGTGTATGAGTTCCAGTAACACAGCTGCAGAAAGATGGTTATTCAAGACTGATCTGGTTCCTGGGAAACAGTGATATGAGCTATGCTATTCATGCATGCACTTTAATTGAAGAGCAGATCATATGAAGCCTCAGCTCTGATTATGTCAGCTTCTGTTTCATTGTGTATTATTAATAGCACTGTGAGCAAAGCAGAATCAGATTTAAAAAATGCAGACTGTGTATTCAATCTTTCATTTTCAGTGCTGCATATAAATAAGAGCTTTTTTGTGCTTGTGCAATATAGTCCCACTGTTAATCTCACTTTGATCCCAATTTCCAAAAGAATTATGTGCTAAATGCATAGAAAATTTAAGCAAAAAGTGCATAGGTTCTGATTAGAAAAGACATTTATTGTACATATAAATTTTTTATTGTATATAAAAATGATTTTGTTTTTTGCATTGCAACTATTAGACCAACATTACGATGCAATATGTGAAATAAAAGTTAAGAAAAGTACACACACTTACCTAAAAAGAAGTAGTATACATATAGTTTTTAACAGTTCTGTATGAGACATGAAACAAAATCGTTTATTTATAGAAACAGTTTTATTCAGTGTATAAAGTTAAGCCATACAAAAAATTAATTGTATAGTATAGTATTTAGCTTAGCAACCACACTGCTTTCTTAAAAAAAAAATAGCTTTTAAGGTGTCAAAATTTCATAAAAGCCATAAAAAGCACAGAAAGGTCTTATTTTTTTCAAGTCAAAATCTCTACAGATTTAGCATTTGTTAGACAGTTTTATGTGCTATATGTGTCAAGCTGGTAAAGTGCTACTGCTAGTGCTGCTGAAAAACGGAGAGAAATTTGATCTGGCGCAGTCATAGATAATCAAACGCTAAAGCTCGATTACAGGCTGAAAATAGCAGAAGCTTACTTTAATGAGATTTCAGCCTGCAGTAAACACTAGAATGGCTCTGCACAACATTCTCAGAGCCTCCTAACCCATCATTACCAAAATGACATTGCACAGATCATATTGAGTGCACTGAAGGCAGGACAGCTATAAAGAAAAAGCCCTACCATTTTCATATACACAGCAGTGAAATACAACCCCATATCAAAACATTATGGGATGGGATGAAAAATGCTAATTTACTAAATGGTTCCTTACATTTAATTTGACTTTTATTTTATGCAGACAGCATAAACCCAATATATTTAACATTTTTCTGGTCAACCTAACTTCAAATGTTAATAAACATGAATTATTGCATTTTAGGCCTGCTAAACATTTAAAAAAATAGTAAAAAAAATGTGAGGCTAGTATTGAGGCAACAACTGGTGATGTCAACAGGTGACTGCAAGCATGATAATGTACAAATGCAGAATCCATGAAAGGATGAATTTTTAAGGAACAAAGGTGGCCAAACGATCTCCAGTTTGTAAACAAATGCAATAAATCTTTGTTCCTCAAAGACAAATTTAAGGCATTTGTTTATTTCTATTATAGTGCATAATATGTTCATAAGAGTCAAAGAATCGGGAGGAATTTCAGTGACTAAACTTCAAAGGGCGCAAGTCTAAGCTGAACTAATGTGATCTCTAGTCCTTCAAACAGCACTGCATCAAAAACCATCATTCATCAATAGCTGATATAACTACATGGGTTAGGGATTAATTTGGCACACCTCCATCAAGCACTACAAATTTAGATTCGCAAAAATCACTTAAAATGTACTGTGCAAAAAAAGCTTTATGTTAACACATCCGGAATTGGATCTTTGGGTTCAGGGGCATCTAGAATGGACCATCACACTGTGGAAACATGTATTGTGCTTAAACAACTCATTATTCCATACCTTAAAGAAACAAACACCATGCGCTCCAGACCAAAGACATAAAAAAGGCCATTCAGACTGTCATTAGCAACAAGCCCAACAGCCAGGGTCTGTCATGGTATAGGGCTGTGGTGGCAGCATTAATGCAGAAAAGTACATTGAGATTTTAGAGCAACGTCACCTTTTTAAGACGTCTTGTTTACCAGTGACATCCATTTTATGCATTTTACCACAACAAAGCAAAATAACATGCTGCACAAATTACAATGGCATGGCTATGCAAGAAGTACTGGAATGGCCGGCTTGCAGTCCTGACCTGTCCCTAATACAGAATGTACTAATTCTGAAACAATTTTATGCCTTCAGACATATTTGCAGGCAAAATACGACAAAATAAAACCTGAAACAGTAAATCACTTGGTATTTTCTGTGCCTAAACAAGTATTGTAAGAAGGAAGGGCAAAGTTATAATATAACGTTATATTTTTGGAATGTTTTGCAGGCCTAAAATGCAAGAGTGGATGTATACTAAAACTTAAGTGGACCAGACAAATAAATGAAAGATCTTGTGTTTATACTTTTCGCAGTTGAATAAAAGTCAATAGTAAGATACACTTATGTCTTTATTTATTTGTATTGTTTTGGTTTGTTTTACATTTTCCATACCATGCCAACTTTTTCAAATTTTGCAAAATAAAAAACACACATAGAATATCAGCTCACTGAAGGCTGTTATTAATAATTCACTCATTACAACTTTTATTCAAACATTTTAGCCTTAGCTAATAATTTGTTTATATCAAAAGAGTTTGAAGTAAGAGAAAATTGGTTAAATATGGCACTACTGTTATACAATTAATCTAACATGTTTTTCATGTTTTATAATGTTTTTTATTGTCATTTCCCTTTTAAATGGGAGTTACAATGGGAGTGCATTACATAATCAAATCTATATTTTTATCTAAAGTATTATTATATTATACTCTTTGTTTTTTTACTCTCTCAGTTTTTTTAAACTGGAAATAAAAAAGATCATTACATTTGCAAGCAGCCAATTTATCATATTTATAATGACAAAATAATTTTAAAAAACTTTACCGTGCAATGATGTGTTGATAAATTCTGTCAAGAATTTGAGCATGTTTATTTTAAAATGCTATTGCAATACACATAATGCAATTTACCTTCTTGGAGAGTTCAGTGGTAGAGCTTAAACTAAAACTCCAAATCTCTTAGAAAACAAACTTAGTGAAAAGAGTTGTGCAAGAAAAACTAAAGTATATTGATCAAAAAGATCTGTACATTAAGAATAACATAGAATAAATAAATGGGAAGAAGCTGGGTGTATCAAACAAAGCTGCTTCCTCACTAGGTGGTCAAGAGAAAAATCAAGTGTAACTTTCTTCCTGTCCTCTTTCTGTTATTGTGACATCAGTTGCAAAGGATAAACCTCTACGCAAGAGAAATTGTAAAACTGAAAGACGTAAAACTGACTACAGAAAAAACATATACATCAGTAGAGAGATACCTCTAAGCAACAGGCCATAAGGATCCTGGCACAGTCAAGGATCTTTAAGCAACCAAAAAGGGGAAAAAATGGTAAAGGAGCCATAGAGTGGAAAAGGAAAGGACCATATAACTTATTAAGGCAGTCATGCCATACATTCATATTTTTATGATTAAGGAAAAGAAATTAGATTTCTCTGTATTAAAGGTTCACATTGTTATAGACTTTAGAATACTTTTCATTTTAAAATATGCCCTAATGTTTCTGAGCAGTATACATAAAGTGGAGCCAATAAGCATCCATACTAATAGTATTAGAGCACTGAGCACATTCTGATTGTTTTGGTCCAAATAACTGGCTCCGATAACTGGGTCCGATTAAACAAACATACAATATGTTACAAGACGAGACGTGCTATGTAACAGATTAAATGTTTATTAAACCTTTATTGTGTGATTTACACGTATAGCGAACGTACAAGCAAGAACTACTGTTCCTTATCAACTTTGTTCATTGAAAAATGAATTTGCAAACAAGTTTTTTGAAACGATCTACAACACAATGTATAGGTACTCAGAATGCAAAGCATAATACTGTAAAAAACAAGTTCCTACTAAATTCCAGTCAACGTTTGAAGAACTTATCTAGTGTGATCTGACGCGTTTTCTTGAGGGACTGCACTTGAACAAAATCAAGAAAGTGGTGGGCATGTTCACCTCCCGCTGGTTTGCTCTTGTCAACACAACTTTTCAGATTCCCTTGACCTTTGATAAAAGCATAAATTCTCCCTGGGATCCCAAAAATCCTCCCATAAATCGCTGATCTGCCTTTGCAGTGGCTAAGTGGTGACTTGTGGCTTCTTTTTTGTAGTAAATGGAAATGTTAGGCAAAGACCTGTAGGTGGCAGTAGAGGGCTGGGGAGAAACTCGGGAGTTTTAGGGTAGTGATGCCAAAGACGAAGAGTTTCTTCACAGATATTACATACTGTACACGTTCTTTGATCCGATTAAGTGGAATTTTGGCCCAAATAAGCAAATAACATTACATGTATATAATAGGATTTATTTTGGTACTTTAGGATTTGGTCCGAATAAGCGGCTGGTCCCATTAACCGGTGGTCCAAGTAACCAGAATCGACTGTATGTATGTATAGTAAGATTATAGTAAGATTGACCTTCATAGTCATAGTTACAATCAAATGTAATCTATATATACAGGAATATAAGGAGTTTACAGAAAACAATAAGAGAGAACGCATTTTTAATCATCCCATGGTCTTCAGAAAATCCAGATTATACAGCTTTTGCCTGAACATGTGACCGGTAGTTCCCCAATTTTCATAATTGGGACTATGGTAGGGTAACAGAACTGAGCGAAAATATGTTGGAAGGCTTTTAATCCTTAGGATAACTGTAAAGTGGGACAGCTAACAAATATTTTTTTTGTACTAGGCAGTTCTTATTCATGTTTTAAATAATATATTGTGACTTTGCAATTATGTCAAGTTGAAGGGCACCTGCTTAATAATAGAACGTTTTAAAGTTAATTCCATTAATGAACAATGCATGTCCTTGGGACAGAAGTGACACCCACTCGATGGAAGGGCTTATATACTTTTGTATCGGGTATACAGTGTATTCAACCTAACCTTTGTATACACACATATACAGTATATACATGTAATAGAGATCAATCGTTAGGGGCGTGACTTGGGAACTCTCGTCCACTGCTGTTCAAATGAGGGAGGTGTTCAGCCCAAAGGGGCGTGGTTAAAACAGGAAGTGTTGTAGTACTGGCCGCCCGGCTGTCACGCGTAAGGTTGATTTGGACAGTCTACCTAAG
>JAVSBV010000029.1:6108102-6121667 GCA_033117975.1 Parotocinclus spilosoma | reverse complement strand
TAAGCGCTAGGCAACGCTGGAGGAAACGTAACATTTTACTGAGCGTTATGGTGCAATAACGAGTGCCAAAGCTTGCTTGGTGTACGCGATGATTTGAAGTAATGACACGTGCGCTGTGGGCACTGCGTGATGCGCCGTTTCTGTGTCCACGCCGAGTGACAATTGAGCACCTAACGCTGAAGCACCGGAGATCAGCAAACGTGCTTCGATTTTCACCGCCTGTCCTTCAGAGGCCGCGGATGGTTGAAAAGCCTACAGTGTCGCTCTGACAAAGTGCAGAAGGTGGAAACTATCCCCATCACACACACACACACACACACACACGCACACACGCACGGGAAACGTCATCAGCATTTTCCTGTAGTTAAATGGTCGAGATCGAGGAGGTCACGCGCAAAGGAAGGAAAAAAGAGACGGTAGGTCGATTTAATTTTTCTCTAACATATTATATGCACATAGCTAGACCTGGATTAAGCGTTGCATTCCACGTTTATATTATTCCAACCCTGCATTTGGGAACTATGGTCGCCTATTATCCTTCGAGCGACATGGATTTGTCTGATTTGGCCTATAAAACGACTCATTTTCGACAGTCATCTGCTGCCGATTGGGGTGAGGTTTTCCCAAATGCATCCAAATGCACTGAGCGTTTTACATCGCATGATTACATCAGGTGCTAGATGATCAGTAGGTTTCTCTATGCGAGTGGCTTTTTAAACCGATATATAGACTACACAATGTGTTATATCCATTATTCTTACTGACTCAGAGATTGTAACATGTGGTGATGCATACATGCAATTAAAACCCCAACTTTCACCCCCTCTTTCCCTCAAGACATTAAAGGATATTCAGGAAATTTAAGAGAGCAGAGCGAATACTGGATTAGGCCACCTAAATGGGGGATTACAGTTTTGGAGTACTAATTAAAAACGTTTCGAACAAAGCCGGTTTCCCAGTTAGGAATCATCCGCACCTGCAGCATCAGCCTGCGAGTCCTCCTGCTTTTATCAACGCTCCAAGCAGTAGCGGAAATGCAGGGTCTGCTTGGCTTTTCCCTGCTGTAGCAGCACATGCTAGTGCACAACATGAGCTACTGGAGGCTGACAAAGCCAAAGCACAGCAAGACGACCAAGAAGGACAAGAGAAACGGCCTCGGTCGCCACAGGTCCACCAAGAATCAACGAGCGTCATGTCTGAATTAGAACATACCATGCCAGAGGAAAGTCAGCTGGAGAAGGATGCTGTAGAGAACGGGAACGGAAAAGAGAGCTTGCGACTCGAATCTTCTACCCTGTCAGGCTTTGACTATCAGGAACCAACTGCGATTGGGACGTTGGCGCAATCCAACAGCTCCGCTCTGCCTAATTTCAGCAGCTGGTCCACGGCCATCCCAACCAACCCATCAGCCATGTTGGATGAAGTGGGATTTTTTAGCCAAACCGTCACCACTGGTAACGCTGCCCCTCCATTGCTGTTCAAAAATTTCTCCCATCAAGCCAGTCCTGGTTTTGGAGGTGGCTTTTCCCATCAGATTGGCCCACTTTCCCAGCACCACCCACCTCCTCCACCTCATTCTCACTTCCAGCACCCCCACAATCAACACCAACTGAATCGCAGGTCCCCAGCCAGCCCACACCCTTCTCCTTTTAACCATCGGAATGCTGCTTTCAGCCAGATCTCTCATTTGGGGAATAACCTAAATAAGCCACCTTCACCTTGGGGAAGTTATCAGAGTACGTCCTCCAGCCTTTCTTCTAGCTCTTGGAGTCCAGGTGGAGGTTATGGTTGGGGCGGCTCTCAGGGGCGTGAGTACAGACGTGGTCTGAATGGAGGCATGCCAGGCATCAGCTCCATCTCACCCATGAAGAAGTCATTCCCAAACAGCCAGGCACAGAAGTATCCTCGCAACAGTTCAAGCTTCAACCCCAAGCCATGGATGGAGGATAGCATAAACCGCAACGACAGCTACTTTCCTTTTCAGGTAAGATGGCCTGAAACTGGTTTGCTAGTGATACTGATCCTGTGTATAGCTTGTGGATTTGTGCATCTCATATGTAGACTGTACAAACAAATTCTGACTAGATGAAGTTGCGCATCTTGGACCTCCAGCATTACGAATCATTAAAGCATTGTGCATTTCTGTACGGCTCTGCTACCCCTGGCAAAAATAACGGAATTACCACACTTTTAGTCTGTTTATCCTTCTGTTTTTACTTCGTAGCAGATAAACAAGTCACATTTATGTCACCTTTACATCGTTTCAACTGGCAACTTGTTGGGACCGTGGTTTTTTTCAGTTAGTCAGGCCAGGCTCAGCAGCTTCTTAAGGTTTGTAAGCGCACAGTTTTAACTCCAGACTCATTTGCATTTTTAGACTCGTCAAGTCAATTTATTTCTTTAGCGCTTGTGCCAATATTTGTTTTAGAAATGCAAATTACGAGGCGATTCCATAATTTTTCTCTCATCGTTGACCGTTTCTTTTTCTTGTCATCCTTTTAATTCAATTATTTTGTTTGTTTGAGGTACAAATCACAAAGCCAAAATGTCCTGCTATTGAAGTTAAATTGTTTCGAATCGTTTCTGACATTTTATTGCTATGGAGGTAAAAATCTGAACCAACACCCTAAAAGTATGGTGATTTCTTTTCTTTACCGGTGAAGGTTAGCTGTTTTGTTTGTCCAATCTGCTAATGACAGCTAGTCACTTGTGTGACCTGGTTTTATTGACGTGTTAGACCACAGACCAGATGTGTAAAGTCTCTGCTGTTCTACTTCTGCAAGCCATGCCTGATATAAAAAGCCACGGATGAGTGAGTCAGTATCAGTAGATGGGCTGTAAGGCTTGTGGCTAAAGGGAAATTGGAAGATGAATGTCTGTCTGGTGTGGTTAATGGCTCAGGAGAACATGATTATTAGTAATTCCAGACTGCAGGAAAGGAGAAAAACGCCAGGGATTTCTCGAAGGTCAGTTATGGAGAAGGTCTATTCTGCTTCCACCACCTATCATGGTGTAATGGCAGGGTGCTACAGTGGAAGAGGGATTGTTTAGCAGTCTCGTGACAGATAGTTTGACATTTTCCAAAATGAATTTCCAAACAATTATTACTAATGTGTAAATACTGGTGTGACTCAGACATATAGTAGTGTTATGCTTTACTTAATGTGTACTGTTAGATGATTATTTTATGTTTATTTGGCTTTTTCATTTGAGCTCCGTGACAACAGTGGGGACATTGAAACACACACTGTTGTTTCATATGCTTAGTCAGTCCCCCCCTTGCGCAGCTTCTAGCCCAATTTCAAGAACAGAGCTCGTATTGTGCCTACATGCCTTTATGCCCTCCTCTTTTAGACCTGGCCTGTTTTACCAACAGTTTACGACGATGTGGAACTGCATGGCAATAGTTTGTGTTATCAAAATATTGTGTTTATATTTTGTAAGAGCTACCATAAAGTCAATATTTGGAAAATATTAAATACATTTTGTTGCATTATCACTTCATACATCAGTTGCAGAACGTTTCACAATATGTGATATTAGTTATTACAGATGGTTTGTAGTGGGAAATGCTATTTTTGAAATTTATTAATATATTATTGATATGCTACAGTAAAAATTTCAGTAACGTATTTGGCAAAAAAGGTTAATGTCAGACTGGCTCAGAGAAAGTGTTTTTTTTTGTTGTTTTGTTTTTTTTAATCTAAAATTAAAAGCACAAGGATGGTCAACATGCAATTCACAGGCACAGAACAGTAAAGCAAGAAAGTCTGTCATTAAGAAATGTCACACATGCGCTCTGTCATCCTCACTTTCCACTACATGCATCTCATTTGGGACCTGAACTGATTTTTGAGACATTATATTGTTATTAGAACACAACAAACCCCTAACTAAACACCATCCCTTGTTTGAATTATTAAGTCCGGTCACTAATGCTGCTGTATCAAACGGAATTTGCGCAAAGTTTGAGTCGAAAGTGAGCTCTAGACGTCAGCATCGAGTGCTCATCAGCGGGGCTTGAAGGTGTGTGAGAGAAATAGATTTATTTTAATATTTCTGCATAAATATGATTTTTGTATTATTTCTGAAATATATTCTTTAAATATATACTTTATACTGCTCTTAAATTACAGGATATTTTTAAAGGAAATATCCTTTGATTGAATGCTTAGGGTTTTAATTAAGCTGCATGACCCATTTTCTCTGAAAATTCAAATCATAGACAGATTTTCAGATATTTTCGATTAGAAATTTCTGGTTTTATTCAGAATGTGATAATTCATTAATGACGGTAAGCCACCCTGGCCCAGATACAGGCTCATCCCTTTTTGACCATCACCATGTTTCAAAGATGGACAGAGGTTATTTGCAGTTGCTAAATTGCAGGTGTTTTCCTTTCTATGGACATAATGTTTCTCATTTAAACCAAAGAGTTCTGTTTTGTCTCATATGCCCAAAATCTTTTTCCAGTAGCCTTTTGGGCTGTCCAATTGTGAGAAAGGCCTTTATTTGCTTAGAAGTTACCCTTTGTCCTTGACAGTCTTGCAGACTATTACACACCTTGCTTTGGGAGTGATCCTTGTTGGCAGACCATTCCTTTTTCCACAATCTGTCTGACTGTCTTTGGATGGTTGTAATCCACACTCTTTAGAGAACGATTTGTAGCCCTGGTAAGCAACTATTTCTGAGAAAATATCCCTCGTATGTGCCAAGATACCCAAGTTTTGTGAGGATGCATGTTGATGCATCTCTATTCGCTAAATACTACAGTGCACTCTAACAAACACCCAATTAATTTCACTTTCAAGTTAAGAAACTTATCCATACTATGCCACTTACAAATGTGTAATATAATATAATCTAATATAATATAATAGTTATAATACATGACTATGTGTATTATTTTTGTTTAATCATTTGGTCTTTTAGGACATTTGTGCAGAAACGTATAAGATTTAAGCAGTTTTACAAATTTTCAAGCACCACTGTATGGCATCTCTAAGGTTGTTCTCTTCAGAAAATCAAATTGTTTCATCGGTAATCTTCTAACATCTAATTTGAGTGCTTATAAGTAAAGTAGGAAGTAATGGATGACCGCCTATTAGTTTTCAAACACCAAGAGACCTTTTTCATTTATTAATTTTTTGTTTTCCCTATGCCTTTTTTGTCAGCGTCTTGGAGGGGTAGTGTGAGTCATATCGAGAACTCAAAGGGAACTAATCTGGTGCTCACCTTTACGGCCATACAGGATATTGAATCTGTGTCCCCTCTAGTTAAAATTATAGATCAAATTGTGTATATGAAGCATTTTCTGTTTTTATATTACTGCAAATTTATTGTTCAGCATCCATTGGCATTTGAATGTGCATAGTTATGTTACTACAACCCCTGGCCGAAATTATGGAATCACCACTCTTGGAGGAAGATCTTTTAATTTTTTTTTCTTTTTTTTTTCTTTTTTTTTTTTTAAATTCCTGACATTTAAGAAAACAATAAAAAAAATATATAGAATAATTGCTGTAGTCGGTCACAATTGTGTGATCAAGAAGAGGGAAAAAATATGGAATCACTAAATTCTGAGGAAAGTTCTAAAATAATCACCTGCATCAGATTAAATCAACTAATTAGTCATCAGTTTAAAAAAAGACTGCTCACACCTTTGAGAGCTGTTGCACAAAGTGGATTGATATGAATCATTGCTCCAATATGAAAGATGTCAGTAGAAACAAAGGAGAAAAATTATAAAACTTCTTCAAGAAGGTAAATCATCACGGAATGTTGCAAAATATGCTGGTTGTTCCCAGTCAGCTGTGTCTAATATCTGGATCAAATACAAACAAAATAGGAAGGTTGTAAAAGGGAAGCATACAGGTAGACCAAGGAAAACATTAATGTGTCAAGATAGAAAACTTGGAGCAATATGTGTTGAAAACAGCAAATGCACAACAAAACAAATAAGAAACAAAGTGGGTGGAAACAGGAGACAAACAGTCACGATGTGCCTCCAAGGACCGCCCACTGAGGACTCATTTTATAATCTAGTTGTTTTATAATTTAGTTGATTTATTTTTTAATGAATTTAAATTCTATTATTTATTTGTTATTGATTCAAATTATTTACCTAATTTTGCTATAATTGAATATACATTTAAGTATTTATTTAATTAACATCTAGGTCACCCATGGAGGCCACCCGTCCCCTGTTGAGTCTTTGTCCTCCCGAGGTTTCTTCCTACTACTTTCAGGGTGTTTTTCCTTTCCACTATCGACTTAGGCTTGCTCAACTTGGGATTGGCCTTTTTTAGATAATGTAATATTGTAAAGCTGCTTTGAGACAATGCTCCATTGTAAAAAGTGCTATATAAATAAAATGTAATTAAATTGAAGTTTTATGGTTTATATAATTAGTTACAATTGTCCTTGTAATTATAAAGACATTTATTTATGTTCTGTGTGTTGTTATACTGCTCACAAAAGTTAGGGGATATTTCATGATGCGATGTTTCATTTTGAAATGTTCCCTAGTTTTTGTGAGCAGTATATTTGACAATCCAGCCTTGGTTGGCGTGGAAACAAATCCCCCATTATCTAAAGAGCAAACGCGTCGGAATAAACGTATTTCATGGCAGATGCTGTAACATTTTCTGTTTTAAAATGCATGTTTTCTCACGTTAACGATGTTGGAATGGAGATACAAGTAACTCTTAGTCATGATGAGATTCCAAGTAGCATTTACAGTTTTTAGCATTGGTCGCGGGTGCATTCAAACAGTTTTCTGCTTGCATTGACTTCTCAGTGAACGTTCTTGAACCCTCACAGTTAGGAGGTAGTTCTTTATGATCATATAGGGCTGGATGAAGCGTTACCGTTCAAACGGAAGGTTTACATGAAATCATTCCAAATGTTCATCAAACGTTTGCCACTGTTTGCTGGAACTGATTTGTTTCTGTTAAAATGTTCTGCTTTGCACATCATAGGTTTTCCATCTTGACAGGAAAATAGATAATAAATCATTTTTCATCTTTTGTTTTAGCAGACAAGTGCATTTTCTGAATTAGTTATTCATATTTGTTAACTTTGCTGTTAGTTAGTAAATGCATAAAGTAATTTCAAGCTAAATGTAGGCTGATCTAAAGGTCTTAATAATTCAGCAATTCTTAAGCCAAATAGTCAGTTATTTGTTTCTATAGTCGACTGCTTGGTTGACTATCAAAATAGCCTGCTAACTGTTAGTACTGTCACTGATCACTTTACTAATTTACTTTAAGCCTATTTAGCAGGTCGACATCAATGATTACATGATTATATGATTAACTAATACATGTTTTATTTTGAAATTAATTATCCATATGAGGCAACTTGCATTTTCATAAAAATAGACTTTTTATTAGACATATTATTAACAATTTTGTAGAGTGACTTTGAATGTAGTTCTGCCTTACTTGTAAACCACAATGAGTGTTTGGTCTTTAGTGTTCACCTTAATCATATTAATTTATTTACATACTCACTTAATTCAGTTCAGGGTTGTGAGAAGATGGGGCAAGGCAGGAACAGATCCTTGATCCTTTGTTTGATTGCTCATTGCATAGATACAGACAGACCACAACATATCAATGCATGAGTAAATTATCAATTGAAATAATCACATAAATATCAATACAAGGGAAAATATGTAAATATTCCTTTATCATTCCTTGCTTCACTGAAGCTAAATATGTTTCTGACTGCAGGTGCTCATTTGTTTGACCAGTTGTCTGTTGAGAGATTGTGATTGATTGTCCAGGATGGTTAATAGCTTGCGTCTTCCTTTTCACCACCACCTGTTCAGAGACCCATAAACTCTCAGGACAAAGCCAGCCTTCATTGTCAGTTAGTTGAGCTTCTTTGCATATCTGGTTCTAATGTTGCCCTCAAGCACATTGCTTAAAAGAGAAAACAGCATTTTTAAGGATAGATGGATAGATGATGTATAATATGGTTCTTGCATCTAACATCAGTCAGTGGCTAATAGTGAAAATGTACATGTAGCAGGTTATTGACTAGTTTGTTTTGGTTTACAAACCTTTCTCACTCTGAACTCTTCGTGCATTGAATAACAACCCAAGTACAGCTGTAGTTGTACATTTAACATAGACTAGTTGTGGTGTGCCATTTTGAATCGTTTGCAATAATACCGGTATCATATTTTAAACGATATTGTGATATTCCATCGTCTTTACACAGAGTATGGCGTCCGTCCTTTACCTGAATCGGAGCAACAGTTATGGTAGAAAGTGGTTCTGTGGTGGGGTTTGTCCCAAAAAGGGGAGCCACTTTGATAGTGTGGAGGTTATTTTGGTACAAAATACTATAGTGGTGCAGTATGTAAGCTATGCAATAGGTCTGTAAGAACAAAAGGGAGAAACGCATCTAATCTGTTTTACCGCCTCAAGCAGAAGCACGCAGCTGAGTATGAGAAAAGTGTCAGGAGGTAAGGTATTTTCAGTTATAAAACATTTTGTGGCAGTTGTATGTTGTTGAAATATATCGCCAAGTATATCATTATTGCAAAAGTACCCTAAATTATCGTGAGATTATTTTAGGGCCATATCACATCTACCGCCACTGTTAACCACATGCATTTACACTCAAAGGTTAAAAGAAGGTCCAGTCAGGCCGATTGTTGTCAAGTACACTTACTAAACACATTATTAGAAATGCCATGCTAATAATGAGTAAAGAATCTATTTTTTTTGTCATGTATTCATTAATCGGTTGGAAACATTCTTTTGAGTTTCACCTCCATGTGCGCATTGCGTAATTCCTGCTGGTTTTCTGGTAACACTTTAATTTAGCAAATCTCCCGTTCTACCACATCCCAAATTTGGTTTATTGGATTCAGCTTCAGTGACTGGGAAGACCACTGAAGAGCTCTGACTTTTGCTTTGTGGCATGGTGCATTATTATGTTGGATAACAGTGTTGCCAAATTCTGGCTTTAAAATCAGTCGAGATTTGGTGAGCCTGCATCAGCTTTAGCCTCAACTACCTGTTCTGGAAAGCAGTGGTACCTAATGTGGCCTTCTGCTGTTGTGGCCCATGTGCCTCAAAGTTTGACGTGAGTTATCATGGCGTTTCTGATTATATGATCAAATTATTCTAGCCATTTTTCGTTGACCTCTCCCTTCACAAGGTGTTTCCGTAATAGTTTTTTACTGGACGTTATTTTTTCTTCTTTATTACACTGTAGAAACAGCTTCGGATAAAAATACCAGCAGTTAGAGAATTACTGACACCAGCCTGCGTGGCACCAACAATCTGATTGTGGTCAAAATCGTTGCTTAAAGCTGTTGGCCAGTATCTGCATGATTTAAAGTTTTGCACTGGTGTCACATAGTTGTACAGGTAGACCTTATTCTGTGACTATGGAGGCTAAAGTGCTGGACCAGAACCCAGGGTTCAAGTCAAGTGGCCAGTCTTAAGATCATTGGTTGATGTCTGTGCTTACAAGGTTGATATTTAAAAATAGTGGAGAAAATGCAGATATAACTTTTTTTTTTTTTTTCCTGAATTACAACTTTCAGCTCATAAACTGGGACACCTGATTTACTTAAAGCAAGGGGGTTCTGAAAAACATTCAGTAATTGTGGGACCACTTGAGAAGATTATTTCCAGCGTTACAACTTGTTACAACTTTCACCTGCTTTTAACTGGGATTTTATGAAAAATGCTGCTACCAACATTACTACTCTAACTTTGATTTTGTTGCTCAAGAAGTTACATTGGTTTTGCTCCTTCAGAAACAAGATGTTTGCTTGTAATAAATGTTGTTTACTACAACATTTGTTAATCATTATTTATTTCATAAAAAATAGAATGTGAAACCGAGACTGTATTTATTTATCCGTCCATCATCTTCCGCTTAATCCACATGGGTTCAGCCGGTGCCCACCCAGGCAGGAACACAAGGGCGCAAGGGCAGGAACAACCCTAAACTGGGTACCAATCCATCATAGGATTCACACACACAGTCACACTAAGGGCCACTTTAGACACACCAGTGAACCTAACACACATTTATTTGCACTGTGGGAGGAAACTGGAATACCTTGAGTGAACCTATGCAGACACAAAAAGGACCCAGACCGGGGATTGAGGCAGCGGTGCTACCCACTGTGCTGCCCCACTGAATTTATAGCTTAGTTAAATGTTCAGTGCAATGTTTATAATGTCTGCTAAATAACTCAATGTTAAATGTTCAGTGTGTAAATCATCCCCTATTGCTGGCCCACCCACTTCTTTTCCCCTGTTTTTTTTTTTTTTTAGTTATTTATAAACGGTGGTTGCTGCATCATAGATCACAGCTTTAGATGATGTCATTAATTGCATTATGCTAAGATTAAATCGCCAACTTCATGAGTCAGTGTTTAGAAAGAATTAAGAATGTTTAATGCAGCAGTGGCCTGATTAACTGTGCTACTACTGCTTTTTGTTTTGGTACGTTACTTGTAGCTGGACAGTAGTATGGATTTATACTGATATAAATGCATACAAACAGATATGACTTATTCCCATCCAGATGCATTCTTCATGAAATGACCAAGTGAGTGGAGTATTATGGAGTATCCATTTACCACATAAATAGAGTTTGGTAGTATGTGGTTTGGGATGTAGACAGCTTTGCACAGTTCATTCCAGTGTGTCACTTTACAGGCTGCAAAGCCTAAATGCTGTGATTTCAGCATCAATGTTAGGCCAAGTAGATGTCACGGTCTGTTTGTAAGCAAATAAGACCTTAGCAAGGGTGTTTGGAAAATGGCAGCGTCTGCAGGAGAATTCTAATGGAAGTCTGGAACTCATTAATCCTGACGCTCCTATTCATTAGGCTGCACTTAACGAGCGTGTCTTGTTTGCAGGGCCTAGTTTCTTGGTCCCTGCTGCTCAGTTCTGTTCCTGGATTTGTTCTGATTCAGTGTTGCATGTGTACAGTATTGATGAATTCTACTGGCTCGCTCTGGTGCAGACAGCAGACAGCAGTGCAGTTATACACTACAACAGACATGGCACTGTACGCCAGTTAAAATGCAGCAGATGGAATCAGCATCAGTGCAATCTTAATTTTACACATTGAGTCACTGGTGCAGCACATTTGTGTCACCCATGTACATGACTGAAGTGTTTAGCCAATAATCGGGCTCTACATGAGCTCATGGTGGGTGTCTGCTCAAGAAAATGTGCAGACCTTTCATTTTAATCTGTGTATATACACTGTGGTAGGTTAAAATGGGCTTTCCAATCATTGTCCCATAGAGGCCCATATTTGTCCCATCCTGCATGGTGTCTAGTACGTCCAACATAAGGGGTTGAGGGGGTTCTCAGTTGTCATCAGTTGAGGTTCACTGCTTTGTATGTAATATATTGAGTTTATGAGTGTACTCTGGCTTCTCTTTGATGTTATTTTTTTAAGAACATATGGAATTGGGGTTGTCCAAATAAAATTTGAGCAGTCGTTGAAAAATCCCCATTTACATTTTTAATCGGCTGCAATCTGTTTCCTAACATAATGGCCACAGATGACAGTATACGTGCGAAAACACTTATCCTCTTAACTGCACCATGAAGTTTGAAAACTTGTATTTCAACAAACTACACCTAATTTTAGTTCATTCCCCTCCCACTTATATGTAAGTGGAATTCTGATTTAGAAACAGCCTTTACTAACCTCTTTCTTCATCTTGGCTGCAATAATGGTGTTCTCCGCTTTAAATCAACAGACAAGAACAACGTCTAAAATATTCATACATGATTATGGTCATAAAAATAATCAAATGTTCAAGACACCTTATCATTTTTTACCCAATTTATTAAGGTCATGCTTGCATGGTTCCGATGCCAATAGTGGAATTCATAGGGCATACACGAGCATCAAGAGGCTTAATGAAT
This sequence comes from Parotocinclus spilosoma, assembly GCA_033117975.1. Lineage (NCBI taxonomy): Eukaryota > Metazoa > Chordata > Actinopteri > Siluriformes > Loricariidae > Parotocinclus > Parotocinclus spilosoma. The sequence continues at coordinate 6,109,740 of JAVSBV010000029.1, read as the reverse complement.
CACAGGAATTGGTCGGGGTCATTGTCACAGTGAGTAAGGAATCCCCTCCCTGAAACATGACCAGCAGTGCCTCTGTATTGCCTGACTTTCCTGGACAAGCGTTATATAGTTTATTCAGTATATGCAGTACTCTCTCACACTCAGATGAGGAAATCGACACTTTTTTCACTTTCAATAAATGCCAAAAGATATACAGTACTTTTATTATAATATAAGATTTATTTGAATGTCTTTGCCAGTATATTAATCTCCTTGATTTACAATACGTAAACTTCAGATGGATTTGTCAAGAACGTATCCACATTGCAAATGTAGGCGTACCTGTACTTCTTATTTGAATTTAACACTTAAATGTTATGATGCCCCCTTTTAAATTAAGGAAATATTGATAGATTTGGTTCCACTTACAATGAAACTACTTTACTGTTGCAACATTACTAACTACAAGGGATATAAGAGATTTATTTTACTACAGTGGGATTAAATTAGACCTGAGTATTGGTGTTCGAATTTCTTATAAACAATAAAACAGTCCTACAGATTGAACGTAAAGACCTCAAGGCCTGGGTTGATCCTCAAACCTTTTAGGTCAGTGATACTGTTATGAAAAACGTTAATGAACTGCTGCCTTGTCTCCTGTTTAACTATGTCCCATTTGACCTCACTTTTTCTGCCCATATTATGAGATATTTACCATTACCTGGTGTAAGGAATCTGAAAAGTTATCTTTGCTTTTTTGTGAGGACCCATATGAGGGTGTGGAGGCTTGAATGCAAACACAAGAGCAACAGGAAATGAGAATTAATGCCCGCAAGCCTCAATCAAACCGATCTTTTTCTCAAAGAAAACAAACAAACGACAAAAAAACAGTTCAGGGTTTGTTCAAAGCTTGCACTCAGACTCCAAGTTCCTGAATTATAGTTATCTGGTATAGAAATGGAAGAATCAATAATATGAAAAATAATGTCGGGTTTCCGAAAATTGTTTAGATGTGTTTGAACAAGCCAGATGCAATACATTTTTTTGATTAATGTTTATCACAAGCTGCTTCATATAATTGGCCATGTCACTGTGTTTTTAAAAAATGTATTCTACAGGACCGGCACGTTCTGGAGTGTTATTGGCCTTACTGTGGCTCTATCAGGTCTTTGTAACTGTAAGCTGGACTAGCCCATTGAGAAACATCCGGTCATTGAAACACCTGGACATGCCATGTCGTGTCCATGTTATTTACTTTTTCAGCGCAATTAATCGTAGGTATTGGAATTGGGCCAAAGAATGCACGTGTACTACAGATGCTGTAGAAAATGATTAGGTGGAAAACGTGTGTATTTCATGACTGTATCAAGGGATTCCTTTATATTAAAGTAATTTTGCTCTCTAATAAATGCATACCTTCATGACTGAGTGAAGACACCTGGTTGAGCTACCAGTCTGTGTTTATATAGCAGATGACATAACAGCCTTTGAACGTTGAAGGTGGAGTTCACACTGCAGTTGGGTTGGATCCACTGAAGAAGCCTTACATGTTTACTCTTGGCTATGGTGTGGCTGTGTGTATAAATATATATATGTGTGTGTGTGTGTGTGTGTGTGTGTGTGTGTGTGTGTGTGTGTGTGTGTGTGTGTGTGTGTGTG
>JAVSBV010000029.1:6088121-6100269 GCA_033117975.1 Parotocinclus spilosoma | reverse complement strand
TGTGTGTGTGTGTGTGTGTGTGTGTGTGTGTGTGTGTGTGTGTGTGTGTGTGTGTGTGTGTATATATATATGTGTGTATATATATATGTGTGTATATGTATATGTGTACACACACATTATTACTCATTATTATAATTTAAATTGGCAGCAGGAGTTAGTGGAAACATTTCGTTTGACAGTATCTGTCTGTGTTCAGTTTCTTGATATCAAAACAAATATTTAGGCTGTACTGGTTTGACTTTAGAGATGACAGATGCTGTAATTACAAAAGTCCCTGAAAAGGATTTTCTGAGTTTTTGACAAGGCTTGTAATCTGAGCAAAGTGCAGCTCCTCAACAATAACACAGCATGGAGAACTGTGGCAGATATGAAAACGGAGAAATTGATTTTGATACCACATCAGTAAAAGGTTTTATACCTTGGTTCCACAGCTGTGGCAGATTTTAAGATATAAAATGCTAACACGTGTGTTTGTAAAAACAGTAATCATGCAGGAGGTTAAACTGAAAAGAGCTGTTTGCTAAAATACAGTATGTGCATGCATTGGCTTGCATTCAATGGGATCAGCTCTCTCTGTAGAGTAGTGGTTAGCACGTTCGCTTATCAAGTGAAAGGTTTTTCAGAATTTCGTTGTATCATGTACAATGACAAAGTTTTCTCTCTCTTAGGTCATATACACTTTCTCTCTTTTAGGTCATTGCATAAGAATGAATTCATATTCATGTTAGTGTAAATAAATCTTTAGAATGGATCTGAAATTCTAGGATTGATGATAATACTGTACGTTAACCTTACAAAGCAACTTTCACAAACCCAAAGTTGCCAAACCAAACAATCTTCTGGCCGTAATGTTAAGCTTAAACTTAGGAACAGCCAAAACCAGAAGACCAGAGTCAGAAGCATTTAGCTTATGGGATGACACCCAAGGATCTAGCAAAGCAGAAAGATGAGTAAGGCTTTAAAGGTTAACAGAATGATTTCGTAGCAAAATCGTTCTGTCACTGGAAGACAATGCAACAGACGATGTGTTGACTACTGTAGATTAATGTTAAATTTAAAAAAAATTGTAGACACCAGACTTGCTCCGGTTTCCAACCCCATCATTAACCAATGTGCTAAAATTGACAGAACAGTGGGTAATACACATATATATTAACTAAAAATATGAAATTACCAATATTGAACAAAGTTTCCTCTACTGTAGGCCGCTTTGGTTTTTCTCATCCAGCTGAGGATGGCTCTCCATCTGGAAATGGTATGTAATCATTTTTTAATTAATTAATTATTATCTTGAGGATTGCCTAGGTTGTAAAATGACTGATGTTATAGCTCAATTCTATTTCATTCTTACTATGCAGCAAGGAATTATGGGAGGCGGAGAGGTAAGGCATTATGCTGCACACGCTCACGTGCACTCTCAACTTAAACTGTCTGTTGCGCTTGCATCCCCCCTGCTTGCCTAGAAGGCTTTAGGACATTACTTGTCTATGTAGGGAAAGACAATAATGTGGAATGTTTGTTAGGTCCCTCATCCCTGCTCCCCATGGAGGATGAGCGCAGTTTCGGGGATGATGAACGGTCTGATCAGAGTCTCGGTGGTCTGAGTTCCCCACACTGCTTTTCTCATCAGAACGGTGAGCGTATCGAGCGCTACTCTCGCAAGGTCTTTGTTGGTGGACTACCTCCTGATATAGATGAAGGTTTGGCATCTTGCCGACAGGCTTATTGCCAATTTAACAGGTTGTGCTGGATATCTAATGTGTAAATGTTTCGATCCAGATGAGATAACTGCTAGTTTCCGTCGGTTTGGACACCTGTTCGTGGATTGGCCACATAAGGCAGAAAGCAAATCCTACTTTCCACCCAAAGGTATGTCTTAAAAAGCTAAACATTGCTTTTTGAAATACATGTGTAATAGAAAAAAACTGTCCCTTTTTGACCAGACTTAATTCACTTTTACTATAATGAAATTCTACTTGCATACCTAAATAACAAAAAGCTATAGTATCTTGCATTTACTTTGAATTTTTTGTCGCTGCAGACCATATGAAGCAATGTTTTTTTTTAATGTTTTGTCTAGACAACTTAATTTATTTTGATAATATAGACAGATTTCTGCAGTTCAGGCCAGTTCAGGCCTTATTTCAGCAAATAAAAAAGGATCACAACAGGTAATCGTGATCACGATTTGATATAAAAGCAATATCCATGAATGCCCGAGTCTTTAAAGAGCAGAGATGAGCAGAGGATTTGCAGTTTGTCTCCAGGATATCCGGTTAGTTTCATGAGAAATAATTTAAATGTTTAAAAGCAATGATCGTCATACATCGATTAAAAGGGATTTGCAAATATCATCTTCTCCGGGGCATAATATCATTAAACGATTCAAGAGATCTGAGTGGAGCATCCTAGAGTGGAAACGTGTATTGTCGCTAGATGAATGTGTAACAAATTTTAGATGCAGCCGATCTATACTTTTCTCTGTACATTACATTTTTAATACGACATCACGTTATTTTAAAACTTCCTTTTCATGCAAACATTGTTTTATTGCATAAAAATGCATTCCCAATGACCTAGATTTTAGATAAACCAGCCATGCATCGATATATGCAAATACCACAAACCATTAAAAAGTGTAATGGGACTGTGGTGGCTTAATAGTTTAGGTTCTGGACTATGAGCTACCACATATCAGTCCCTGAGCAAGGCCTTAAACCCACAATTGCTTGAATTGTAAGTTGCTCTGGATAAGGGCGTCTGCTAAATGACGTACATGTAATGCACAATTCCTCATTAAATGTTTTGGTATTATGATGTTATTTCTAAAACCATTTCAAGTGTGAGGCTACATGATAAGGCATTGTTAATAGTATTCAGTGAATCTTTAAGCTTTTTCTTAAATCTGAACAGCTGTAAATAATTTATAGAGATGGGCTTTAAGGAAAAATGTTGGTTTGGTATTTTATTGTAAAGAAGACATTTTGTTAATTCTAAGTTTGTTTGTTAGTATTTGGGGGTGGGGGGTTCTTTTGAGTTGGTAATACAGTATGTTTAAAACATAAAAATCTATGTAGTGAATGTAAAATGCTAATAAACAATCAAGCATGTAACGTTTGAACCCAGTCTCTCTAGTCTTCAACTAATTAGAAATGGAACTAGTAATTAACTTGATGTCAATCCTTCGCTGTAGCCATCATGCATTATCTGCGAAACGCAAAATGGAAAAAGTGAAAAATATCTGTAGAGGTTTGCGAATCAATTGGTTGTCTATTAGCCAACTGTGTTTCAAGGAAGCAAAATCATGACTGCAACTGAAATACAATTAACTGTTCTGCCCGAACTCAATAGTTCCAAGCTGTAATACTAACCCTCTTGATCGTGTAATCAGTTTTGTTCCTCTTTTTGGATTTGTTTTTGATGGCATCTCGCTAAATGTTGGTTGACATGCCTTACTAAAATCGCCATTCCTTTCATTATGAACCCTAGAGGTCCATGAATAGTCTTCTCACTGATGTCCTCATTTCCCAGGATATGCATTCCTGCTGTTCCAGGAAGAGAGCTCAGTTCAGGCACTAATTGATGCCTGTATGGAGGAGGATGGGAAGCTATACCTCTGTGTATCCAGCCCCACCATTAAAGACAAACCAGTAAGATCCTGCTTGTTCACTTTACCTCGCCATTTTAACCTACTGCACAATTAAACGTGAATGGCCCTTTGCAAATCTGTTCTCTCGAAGTAGGTGCTGTTAAATATAAACCTGAGGATAAACTATAGACTTCTGCACACACAGTGCTCCACTTACACAGAATATGGGTCATTGGAGGTTTGCTGCAGTGCCAACACTAATGCCAGTATGCTGCTGGCCTTAAAAGAAAGTCTTGAAATATTTCAAAAAGAACTAATTTGAAGTGTATTACATAACTGGTTTGCAATTAGAAACAAATCTTGGTAAGCTACGTCAAGCCTTTGCAAAACAGTCAGAAATGGTAAATATTGTTATAAATAAATAAAAAAATTGCCCATTTATAATTGATGCCTAAATCATCTAGTTGTAATCATCACATTGTGACGCATACAAAACTGCAACTTCATATATATGAACAAAACAAAACGATCACAATTGAAATGCATTCTTATTATACACACGCTTTAGTCCTTTGCCTTGCTTCACCCTCCTTCAATTTGAGAACCAATTTTGTAGTATATAGTGCCTATAGTCATATACTCTGGTCTGTGTTTTATCAGGTCCAGATTCGCCCATGGAATCTGAATGACAGTGATTTTGTAATGGATGGCTCCCAACCATTGGACCCCAGGAAGACCATCTTTGTTGGGGGAGTGCCACGACCTCTTCGGGCAGGTAAAAATATTGAGGGTTTTATGTTATGAACAAATTGTATGTACCTTTAAAAAAAATAAACAGATACCTATTAGAAAATTTAAAAGGGAAATGCAGTTTGCGCAAAAAAGCAAATATTTGTTTCCTCACTTCTAATGCACAATCAGGCCAGAATAACCTCAGTTCATTACTTACTGAGTTGAATCAAGTGAGTTAAATTGGGTAACACAACTGTGCAGTCTATCATGTACTGGAACCTATTTATTAATTGGTGTCTACCATCCATAATTCTTAATTTGAAGGGATTGATGTCAGTTTTCTAAGACTATGTTCACACAGCAGGTAAAAAAAAAAAACCCAAACCCAATCTTTTTGTTATATATGTCAATCACGTTGCTGAGTATGAAATATGTTTTGGACCTCATTACCACATAAATTGGCCCAAATTAGAACTGACAATCACATTCAATGATTTAAAAAATTTTTTTTACATGCTCATAGTGCCTCAAAAGTGGTGCATCTGTGTCACGTGTGACAAAAAAGATTACTTTGTGCCGTGAACCGCGCAGGGTGTGTCAGTGTGCCTTTGCTTTCGTAATGACAGGAAAAGTACTCCTTGCGTGGCACGAAACATGCAAAAGGTGTGTACTAATTCTCTTAATTAATTGTGGGTGTGTTTTGGGTGCAATAGTAGGTCCAATCAGTCTTTCACTTGCCATTCCCTTTAAGAGTCGGGTGCAGTCTTACTTTGGTGGATTGCTGTTTGTGGCCTAGCTACCTAGACGTGTCCAAAGTTATTTACTTCAGTGATGGAGAAAGTAGTCAAACTTAATTATTAATGGGAATTGATAGAAATGGAAAACACATTTTACACCATTATCAAAATGTGGCAGTGATGAAATCATCCCAAAGTGAGCATCCTTAAAATGTTCACTACGATCGCGCACCTGTACACCATTACTGAGTTTTAATGCCCTTTACATAAACACTGGGTCTTTTTATTTACTTACCAGGATATAGGTGAATCCGCTCCTGTGCAAGCTGATCTCTTCTCACCCGTACTGTAGCAAGCATGTCTTCATTTATCGGGTGCAGTTCAGCATTACACCTTCTAAAGTCATGTAATGTAAAAGCCTCATTTGTGTCCAAGAGACATCCTTTTTTTTTTTTTTTTTTTTTTTTTTTTCCTGTTACAGTGCATGCTTTGGTGTGCTATCGATTAAAAGCCATTTCATGCACTGTTGAAGGCATGATATATGGTTTAATAGATAGCCATTGTTCCCTAACAGCCACCTATTCACAGGGCAATTCCCCTTGGAAGACTGCATGAATAACAGATCTTGTCAGTATAAAAGATGTTACAAAGATATTAAAAAATGTTACACATTGCATTGCAAATCAACTAAATATTGATGGATTGGGTCCCTGTACATACATCAGAGCGTTAGCTAGTGGGGCGCACATACATAGAATCCAGAACCCAAATGTATCTTGCTTTACCAGGGGATTTTAATGTTTTTAATTCAACATTGGCATGTTGGACTAGGCTTGATGTAACTGTGTGTATAGTCGAATGAGCCGGGATCTTGGAATGAGCCACTTGTGTAAAAGTATAGGGAATCAGTGCCTTTTACAGCGAGAGGGAGTGCATATGGAAAACTTGCACTTGTGCCCAGATCATCTGCCAGAAGACGGCAGATGTCTGTCACAGGCTGGCGGGACAGGTGAAGCTTTGCACTGCGGTATTCTTTGCTGAGACACGGGTAGAAGGTCCTTGGCCAATGGAGCCTGTGGTTCCTCCTCCATCTCACAATGCTGGGCCATGGGGTATTTGATTAATCAAGATTACACAGTAATCCATAGTATAGACTATGCCTAAGTATTCTCTGTTTGAATGCAGTGATATTTTTAATAACGTTTAGTGAGTAATGTTTGGATCAACTGTTGATTTCTGTGCTTTCATGAAAATCCTCTCCTCACACATTGTCCACATTGGATCGTGATGCAGTTTACCAATATTATTGATGAATTGGCAAACAATAACAAAAGTAATACGACATTGTTTAAGATTTTGTTTGATGTCAAATATTTTTATTTTGTATTATGTTTATCATTGATGTAAAAGCTTGCATAGCTGCCAACCTGCTTTGTGCACATGCCCGTCTTGACAATTATCTACCAAAATTGCAATGACCTTCTTTTGTCAATGGTCTTTTGCATTACCAAGAAAGGCATTTACCACAACATCAGTGTTACTTTCAAGCTCTGGTGGGGGTGGGGTGTAAGATCACAAACCTGACATAGGTGTCTTGTGAAAAATTACAACTAGTCATGACGTACTGCCTTTGAAGTAGGACATAAGGGCTATTATATTGTATTCATTGTTGCAGCTACTGCGTGTACCATTTCTATGATGAAACTGTCCCTCTAACGCTGACATTGCTGTGTGTGTGTGTGTGTGTTCTCCGTGACAGTGGAGCTAGCGATGATTATGGACAGGCTGTATGGAGGAGTGTGTTATGCCGGCATTGACACTGACCCTGAGCTGAAATATCCCAAAGGGGCTGGGCGTGTAGCCTTCTCTAACCAGCAAAGCTACATTGCTGCTATCAGTGCTCGCTTTGTACAGCTGCAGCATGGCGAGATTGATAAACGGGTAGGTAAGGGCACAAGGCATGGGAACAGGGCTGAGAATTACATGTTGCGATAGTAAAGGAACTGGATGGAACTCCGCTTTTCTTTATAACCACAAAAATGCATTAAAAAAAAAAGTGCAGACAGTATAAACCTGGTCAAGTTCACGTTATTTGTTAATAAACATCCATTCCTGTGTGGCATGCCTACAACACATTCCCAAAAAGTTGGGTTAGGGGCAATTTAGAGCTATTAATGAATTTTCAAAAATGTATTAAATTTGACTAAATAATAATGTGATTGCATACAGATGTCAACCTATGATTTGGTACAAAAGCAGCATCCATTATAGACTGAGATTGATGAGCAAAGATGGCGATGATCACCAGTTTGTCAACAAATATGTAAAGGGATTTGCATATTTCTCACTCTACATGGCATAATATCATTAAATGATTCAAGGAATCTGAAAACATGTATTGTGGTCAAAAAAGGACCATCCAGACCGTTATCCCGGGTCTGTCATGGTATGGGGCTGTGTCATTTACACTTTTGATAGCAGCATTAATGCAGAAAAGTACGTTGAGTACATTGGCATTTAAGTGTGGTGGAAAGAGATGGCACCATTTTAAGTGGCAAATGCTTTATCATCCCAACTTTTTTGCCTTGTGTTGCGGGCCTGAAATGCAGAAAAAGATTAAATTTCTCAGGTTAATACTGTGTGCAATTAAATAAAAGTCAAAGAATTATACTGTCTGGGGTTTTTGTTGTTCCTTTTTTTTTTTTTTTCAATTTCCTTGCTTTCCCGATTTACTGATTTATGTTGTATAAATTAAATTTAAAACGTGACTTTTCCTTTTCGTTTTAAAGCCCCTTAAACTTTTATTGCGCAGCACTTTATTATTATTCTGATTTTCTCCTTGAACATGGCTGCACAGTGGGTAGCACCAATGCCTCACAGCAAGAAGGTTCCGGGTTCAATCCCAGGGTGAAGCAACCTGTGTCCTTTCTGTGTGGAGTCTGCATCTTCTCTCTCTGTCTGCGTGGGTTTACTCCGGGTACTCCGGTTTCCTCCCACAGTCCAAAAACTTGCATGTTAGGTTAACTTATTACTGTAAAGTGTGTATGTGTGTACAGTGGATCCGGAAGGGGGTGGGTGGGCGGGCAGCTGTGTGTGTCTGTGTGTGCGTCTGTGTGTGTGCGCGTGCGTGCGTGTCTGTGTGTCTGTGCGTGCGTGTCTGTGCGTGTGTGGGTGCCTAAATATGTTAATATTGAAAATATGTTCTACTGAGTCTTATCTTAGGTTTGTCAGTACATCACTGCCATCAAAATGTTTATATCATATCAAATATTTAACATGTATGTAATTTGTAGAATTTACATTTGAATGGTTATTGATGTTCCATCCAAATGATCTCCTTCTAGGTGGAAGTTAAGCCATATGTCTTGGATGACCAGCTGTGTGATGAGTGTCAGGGCACACGCTGCGGGGGCAAGTTTGCACCCTTCTTCTGTGCCAACGTCACCTGTCTGCAGTACTACTGTGAATACTGCTGGGCGGCCATACATTCGCGTGCAGGGCGAGAGTTTCACAAACCCCTGGTGAAGGAGGGAGGAGACCGGCCACGTCACATCTCCTTCCGCTGGAACTGACCCAGCATTAGGCCGACTTACCTAGCAAACATGCACTTTTCTTTTTTTTTATGTTATTTTATTTAGATTTCTTTTAAAGCTTGAAATATAATTTATTAAGTTTTTAATTTTTGAAAATGACAAAATAATACAATGTATTTTTTTTTGCTGGACCACCAAATAGGCTGGCCAAGAATAGTAAATGTTACTACTGACTGAATGACTGACTGATTTTCTGTTGTTGAATGACGCATGTGTAATAGTCGTAAGGGTACTCTCACAGTGTTCCTACTGCCAGTATTGACAAAGCTCTCAAACGTAAATTATATTCAGAGAACCCTAAATATGCCAATAAACTGCTGACAATTGGTGAAGCCACTGCTTTTCTATTAATAACAGACGACACACACAATGTGCAACAGTTTACCTGAATTGTTAAGCAGTGACTTGTTGGCAATATTGGAATCTGAATTCAACACTGACTTCAGCTTATTACCACAGAACCATAACTGCGAAGATATATACCGGGGTAATGTAGGATCCTTTGACCTATCACATGGAAAATGCCCTGTGCAATAAAGCAGGTGCATATTAACGGAATACCATTTAAGATGATGAGGATTGTGTGTAACGATGGGTTTAATAAAAGTCAAGTACCTTTATTGCTAGTGAAAGATTTTTGTTTTTGTTTCCCACATGCAGTCCAGCAAAACAAAAAAAAAAAGTTGTGTTTTGGTAAAATCTTAAGTTGGTGTGCATGAAAACTTGAATGCTTAAGAATTATTGCTCTAGATGTTTATGGTGAATTGACTCTAAATGTTTTATTTTTATTGTACTACTGACAAGGCATTGCCTTTTTGTGGGGTAGATTGCTTTTAGGACATGGACAGAACACTTAAAAGTGTTGAGTACATACTAAAAAAAGCAGGTATATTAAAGCTGCACATTTCACTATATGTAGAAATCGTTTTGACTAGTTTTCAGACTGTAATTTAATAGTTGCATGACAGAGTTTTCTAGCATAATTCACTTGGACCTTACTAGCAGGAGACCAAACCTACTGTATAACTAACATAATGCAGGTTTTTAATAAGTGCAAGCACCACTGTCAAGGTTAGGTGGAATAGCGTTTGGGGCAGACATCACACTGGTGGTTAGTCAGCAGAAATATGCATCTTTATTTGTACTTACTGAGAACACATAAGTCTTGGCCACTTTAACTTCATACACTTAGAATCTGTCTAATAATGCAGTCTCAAGGGTGTATATGACTTCATCTATTCGTTGCCCACTCCACAGGTTGGCAAACCAAAGATAAGCCTTAGAGAAAAATGTCTTGACCTTTTCTGTCATATCAGAGAAGCATTGTTGTACGAAACAAAAAGGACTGATCAATGTTTTTGGTTTGATAATTTAACCGATAAATTGATTATAATAACTTGGTGGTTATGGCAGTATCATTACTCAGTTGTCAGGGAATTTGTGCAAACTTGTAGTACTAATAAGGTGTGATGTATTGATGGTGTTTTATTGCATGTTTTTTTCCCAAGACTTTTGCCATTTTGATTAAGCATTGTGGTAGCTGAGCACATTTCGAAGAATTTTTGGTCACAGAGAAACAGATATTGTTTTATACATGGTATGCTGATTTTTGTACTGTGTTTTCTAGATGGTTATTTTCTCATTAACATATGCACTACTTTTCTATATATTGTTTTTCAAGTCATTTAGGCACTTTTTTCATAAATGGAATGTCTTTTTGCGATACCTCATTTTTTTTAATCGTTGCATATAGATTTTATACCTTTGTTATAGAAATCTGGATATAACAAAATGCTTAAAGAAATTCAAAATGGTAATATCATTTGCAATTAAGCTTTTTATAAACATAATTGCAGGAGTGAACACTGAAGCAAGAACAGGAAATCTTAATGTGTGTTACATTTTTCAAATATATAAAAACCAATCTGTCAGTAATGTACTGATAGTACTCTTCTTTCAGTAGTACTTACAGAAATATAATTAAAGCTGAATAAACACGGTTAATTGTAGGCTGCACTTTGCTCTGCAGTTAGTGATGTTCCATATTGAACTATTAAAATTGTCATAAGTATATAAGTTTCATTATACAAGGTTATGTAAGTTTAATCCCGAATGCAAGAAAGGCTTATATGCCTGTCTAATATGGATATGCATGAACTTAAATTAATCTAAATTGTATTTGGTATAATATGCCTGAATAAAAAGTACAGCGATATTTTTGTAACTTCCCATTTACTTCAAGACTTTACATCCTATATTACAGACCTCTAACAAAAAGACTTGATTTATGAACGCTTTAGTGATTTGAGGCCGCTCAGACTTGAATGTGTTACATCTTGCAAAATAACCTCAAATTGTGTGCAATATGGTTTTCTCTTCGAAAAACAATCTTTGAAGGTTAATTCTTAAGTTGCTCACTGACCAGTCATCCTTGTCTTTCCTTAGTCATCATAACCTCTTCTTTTTTGTATACCGCACAGAAAAAAAAAGAAATAGCCCCTAATTTTTGTGAGCAGTGCATTTCAAATATTATTATTGTATGGGGAAAGATCATTATTTTTATTTTTTGTTCATTCACATATTTTCCTACTTTATCGTATGCTACTGTGATTTAACGTTATTAAATTCATCAAAGTCAAAACATCTTAAGCATTTTTAATCGGAATGTGCAACATATGTGAACCGTATGGCAATTGGTATGAAGTACATTTACTAGAATTTACTAGAAGTTTTATTAATCAGAATATTGTGCATCATTTCAAAAAACAATAAGAAAAATTGGAATATTATCAACATTACATTTAAAGTGACAGTTTATAACTATCAGAGGGTTGTATTTATCAATAGATTTTTATAAGAGGTCTAATTTTTGCTATGCCATTTCTAAGTTAAAATTTTCTTTTTATATATATATATATATTACCACTATATGGAGTTGTGTAGAAGAACATGTCATTTTCTAGTTCGGTTAGTCAGTGTGCTGTTGTAGTTGAGTCCAGCATCTTAATTGTTTGCAGCCAGCTTGTTAAAACAGTATGCTAAATTTTTAAGTATTTGTATTGTGAAATGTTGAATGAATAAACTTAACAAGAACTGCTATGGTAGTGTTGTCATGTATGAAACAAAGATTGTAGTCCTGTGATAGAAATCCCTCACAGGCAGGCATGCTGTCAGGTGTTTTGAAACTCTTAAAGGTATGTGCTGCATAAATGGAGTAGAATAGAAATAAATACTGCATAAGACTAAGACTGATGTAGGTATGGATTTTACTTGCAAAACGAATTATTTCAGGATACTGAAATATTAAGAAAAAGTTTAACGTGTTCTTGTGCATTAATTATAACTATAGGCCTGTTCTGTCGTGCATGTTTGCAATGATGGTGGAGTTGCAGTACTTCCCATTGTCCATTGTATATGAAAGATATATACACTACCGTTCAAAAGTTTGGGGTCACCTAGACAATTTTGTGTTTTCCCTTAAATCTCATACTTTTATT
>JAVSBV010000029.1:6047806-6088021 GCA_033117975.1 Parotocinclus spilosoma | reverse complement strand
AATCTTTTGAAGTACTTGTTGTTGTTGTTGTTGTTATTATTATTATTATTATTATATTTGAATATTTTTTCTAATAATGCTACTTCAAACATAGACAAGCAAGCTCACTGAGCTTTGCTCAATTTCCGTTGCAGAACATAAGAAGCGAAAAGGGTATTAACGAGGCTAAAGGCTGTGGCATACAGGAGCACGATGCAGTGTGTGTGTGTGTGTGTTTGTGCGTGCGCTGTTCGTTTTTGTGCATCCCCATGTATCATGTCATGATGCATCGTTGTTACACCTCTGTTGTGCACTTTGCTTGACATACAGTCTGATCTGCAGTCTTAGGCTTAATTGTATAACCCTTCAGTGTTGACTGCTATGTTGTCTGTTTTTGTGTTTTTTTTATTTTTATTTTATTAACTGAACAAGTTGTACAAAGCTTGTTAAAGAGTAAATATTACATTGTGTACACATTTTTGGTCTCTCCACACATTAGGTCTAGAACCTGAAACTGACATCTAATGATCTGTTCGATGATTGGGCTGTTTTTACCACTACAATATGTTTCCATTTGGCATTTCCAAGTGTATACAGGACAGCCTTTCAATGTAGCTGTACTTGGAAAAATAAAGTGTGGTTTTAAAGGCTTTTTAAAGGCTTAATGGCCAGGATGGTCTTTGCTGTCTAAAAGTACAGAAATATGTCCTTTGTAATTAATTGACTCCACTTGTTAAAATATTATTTTGTCATTAGAGTTTACACATGAGGTGGCTAGGCATGCCTACATATCAGCAATGTTTGTATCACGGAATATCTGGGAGCACAGGACAAATCCCATTTAGCCAATTTATAAGCTAGATTCGGTGTTTAATTCCTGGTCTGGACTTTGTAACTTTTAGTGTCTGTTGTTTCTTTTTTGTTTGTTTGTTTTTTGGCGGGCGCTCTGGTTTCCTTCGACATTCCAAAAATAGGTTTATAAGTCAGTGGTCTCTTTACTGGGCTCACTGTGAGAGTCCAGCCACTATATTCAATATTGGACGGCTACAGCAGAAAGTGCATCTGAGTATAAACTGAGCCAAATCTCATGTACAGATCAGATCTGCTGTGGCGACCCCTAAAGGGAGCACTGAACGAAATAGGATGTCACCAATAAACCATGGTAGGGTGGATGGTTAAACAAATGAACAAATCTGTCAGCCAGTAGTTTGAACCACATTTTTTCACATTTTGCCCTTAATGATAAATGAACTGTAGCCAAATGTAGTCGCACGCATATAATTATTGAGAACACTGGTAACTGTGCTCATTAAGTAACATTTCTTTTGATGGATTATACATCCTTTAATGCTGGTTCATTGCTGAGTTTTGTTGTTTGTCAGGGAGCACCACCCCGGAGCAGGTAAACATCGACCTAAGTGGGCAATTTAAAAGTGATAATCACAAGTTAATTTAAAATCACTCTGTAATTTGCGTTTATTACAGTTTTTACTAGGTCTACAGCTTTTGTTTTCTCTACATCTTTGTTTTGTCTACCGAGTGTTTTCACTGTAGAGCTACAAAGCTCAGAAAACAATCTTCTGGAATGCAGAATAGCACAGGAGTAGCGACAGCATTTCAAAATGTCCCCCAAAACCTTGTACGTGTTACGTATCTTCCCATTATCTGAGCATACATGTGTATTTCATATATTTGTGTACAGCTCCATAGGCCATTGTTAGGCTATATAGGCTTGTGTTAATGTCCTCACTGTGTTTATTAAATGTTTAATAACATACTCATTAAACTAATAGTGGATGTCTACACAGGCTTAGAACATTACCTATTATGTTGTTCATGAAATTATGTGTGGATTTCTGGACAAAAGCATCAAATAAAATGGCTGTTATCACGAAAACAACCCTAGGATGGTTAATGTGGAGAGGTATTAATCAAGTTGTCAAACTAAGACTTCATTATAGAGCAATAATTCCAGTGTCAGATTATGATTAACAGTGATTATGGTTTTGTGGCTCCTTTCCTAGGCGCCAGTACTGATTAGATGTTCGTTTTTGTTGGGTTTTTTTTTACCCCCCAAATGATCTTTAAGTCAGCTCTACTAGTATTGGCACAAAACATCTTTGTAGTTCATTAGCTTAATCTCACGTTAAAAATGACAGAAATCTAACCTTTAGCTGAACTGCTGTTCTTGGAAGTATGTGATATATAAAAGCACGTCACTGTTGTTGGCAGCCGTGCATTATGTAGGTTGTGTAACTTTTTTACCCACTTAACACTTCTTCTATAATGCTTGACAAGATAAGAGAATATAGGGCATAGAATTTGATCAACTTCTCAATACAAATCTCTGCTGATCCTCCAGGGTCCTAGATCTCTGTTGTGGTTTCTTCTCTGAAGCTTTCTACAAGAGGTTTCATTGGGATTTAAAGCATAAGACTGTTCAAAGCTGGGGATGTTAAAAGCTTAATTCTTTATGGATTTGTCTTTTGTTTTAATCTGGGGCAATGTTCCTTTTGTAATATCCAACTGCTGTAGCTAAAAGTTCCATTTACCCATAAAATCCAGTTCCAGTAAAAGCTCTATGCTGGAGATCCTGTAGGTCATTAACCACTGTAAAGACAATTTCTTCTGGCAATCATTCCAAATATTTTATTGTCCTCTCACTTTAGGTTAGGTACTCTGTGTTTCAAAGTGCTACTGCCTTCTGCAAATGCTAGTTGCAAAGGAAATTCTTTTCCTCTATAGCATGCTCTTTTTTGTGCACGAGAGCAAATACTCATGCATTCTCTCTTAGGCAGGTTAATTACAGGTTCATTTAGTACACTGCTGTTTGAAAGTGACCGAAGATCCTAAATCCTTGGGTGAATGTTCTCTGGTTACATTTTGTTCAGGTACATTTATTATAGCTACAATTAGAACACCAGTACATAAACACATGTATGCAGAAGAAAATTAATGATGAAGTGAAAAAAAATTGAAAGTTAAATTAACAGCAGACACATGATGAACTTTTTTTATTATTGTACCTCATTGTTATGAGATTTAAGTAGACCGACAGGTACAGAAATGAATTTTAATGGAAGTATGTGCTGTTGCTTGACATTCTCTAGATAAATTAAGTAGTTGTACCCCATTCTGGTTGGAGATGTCCAATTTCAGGAGAATCTGTAACATTCTGGAGTTTGCATGTCCTTCCCCATGTCAAATGGGAGCAAATAGGGTAAACTTAATAGTAAATTTGTTAATACGTATTCCCTGATATTACCACAAAACTCTGTAGATGGGAAGTGTAATTTGTAAATTATGACAAACCAGTATGTTCCAAGTCGAAATGGATTACTCTTCTTTCTTTCTAGACTGAGAGACTGAAGCCCTCTAGTGGATAAATGATGAATTGTTATTTACTTAACATGCCTGAGCTGTAGACATGCCAGTTTGAACTGGAATATATGACTGATCTCTGGCCCGACTTGACAAACTCTTGCACCCCACAGATGAAAATCTCTGACCTTAGGAATAACAAGGTTATATTTTGGTTGAAATGGAGTTCAGAGATTAAACAGAATTTCAGCGTGCTTAATTCTCTGATGATTTTTTTTTTATCTGGTTTTTGTTTTGGATTATCATGGATAATGGGTTTAAACAGTAAGCCTTACACTACCTTAGAATTTTTGCCAGCTGTGCTCATAACCTTGCCCTTCAACCAGTAGAAGCATGTAATACAAATACTTGCTTTCTTTGGTCCCCACAGGTAACACCAGCACACATCTGAGTGTATTACCCAGCTGTTTAAAGAGCTTTTGTGTTTTTCCCCCTATAGTCAATTACTAGTGGCGATAGTGTTGGAAGTCATTTTAAGTAAATCACAGTACTTTTTTCTAAGGTAAGTAAAAATGTACTCACCAGCAAAGGTTTGGTATCTGTATGTAGGGGATAATTTTACTAATGCTGAGACTAAAGCTACATCACAGCTTTGACACCAGTATTGGCAGTGTCAGGTCTCAGGACCAAGGCAGGGATTGCTGTTATAGAGCCAGAAGACCCCCTCCCTTAGACACTACCAATCGTGCATGCATGATGCCCAGCCAGATATCTTGGGTACTCTGCTCTTCATGTTGGTGTTCAAGGGAAATGTCACTGTGCCAACCCTGGTACTCTGTATGTATTGCATTCACTTGCAACACTTTGGTATATATTTTGCTCGAACTGAGTGCACAGTCAATACTTGTGGTGATGATAAATTAACGTTATTCAAATACTTTGGAAATCTGAAGATAATGCAATGTAGGAGATAGACATGTTAACATTGAGTTAAAACCGTGCTGTCTCAAATGACCGAATAGTCAGTCAAGGCTAGGCTAGGACTTCAGTATAAAAAGAAGGAGCAGTGCTCAGTAGTATTCTGTGACCACGCCACATTATTATGGCCATGTACACTTGGTTGAGACACCAGTAACTAATTACACTGTAATTATTTTCTCTACTGGGCTTATTTAATGTCATATGTTGAAACGGGCAAAGCAAATAGAGCCACACCTTGCCTTTAATTGCAGTAATATGCCACCTCTGCTTAATATAATCTCCATAATGGTGGGTAGAGAAACAGGAAAAACACAAACGGCAATTATCCTTCTGAGGATAAGGGAGTCAAATTGGGCCACACTGAGTCAGTGTACACTGTGTCTAACCATAAGCTCACACAGGTTTACAGCTAACATCTATTTTTTTTATATACATATTCATTTTTTAGATTATTTCTTTCAGGATGCTAGAAATTATAATAGTATATTTCTTTCCCTAGGTTTATGTGGTTTCAGCTCTCACAATGAGTTTATTATACTTATACTACTTCTTTACATTCCAGACCTGTATTATAAGACTAGTGAAGCTATTTTGTTGTGCATGTCTTTTGTCAGGTTTTAATACGTAACCACTTCACTTTCACACTGTGACCTACACAGGCCTTTGTGATAAGTCACATCACCCATCTCATTATTTTTCTTCCTTACCTGAGAGAATAAGCGTGTTTGTTTATTTATTTTTTTTCCTGTTGCTTTTTAGCTATTAATTCACAATGGAGAGCACTTTGTTGTTCTAAATAGCATGTTAAATTGCACATAAGCCAATATATGGAATCAGTATTGCATAAAGTGATGCCTAAGAGAGTGGACTTTACCTTGTTATTTCTTATTGAGTTTTAGTAGACAGACTCATGGAGGCTATGGCTTTCAACTTGGAGAATTAAAGAATTAACCCACTTGTATAATCCTAGCCTTTAGTTTTCTTAAATATAACTACACAAAGACGTCACTGAACCTAATATTTTCTCTAGGTTAATTGTTGAGAGAATCCAATGAAAGGTCATATGAAAGTGACTGTAAAATCATTAATAAATTACAGCTGTTGTTTTTTTCAGATGTGTGACTACATTCTGACACATTTCTTCTTTGGCATAAATCAAAGTATGGCAGTAAAATTCATGAGTTTGAGGCAGTGTGAGCAGCTGAGTGCATGTTTCTACCTATTAATGGACAACCTATAAACCCTTAATTAACTCTTGTTAAATTTTCACACGCTGCTTAAAGATTCCTGTCTAATTCGGTTATTTTATACAGTAAGAGGCCAGTGCAGCAATATGTCAGTGCACACAATTATGTAGTTGTTACGCACTCTTCTACTCTATGTAGCTCAGGTTACGACCGAGTGTCCTTAGTACTAGACTCAATCATACATAAATTATGCCGGTAGCTATCTACAATTAGAATCAAGACATCACTAGAAGCAGTGGTAGCTGTCATTCATTATAGTTTCCCTTGAATCATTTACTGTGCAGTGTCCCCAGAAGTGGCAGCTGTCGTGTAGTGTTTAAGGGTCTGCAATTTTAATCAGAAGTGTATGAGTGTAAACCGCACCTGCTAAATTCTGTGAACAGTATAAAAGTGGCAAGTGAGACACATCAGGTTGGATAACGCTACACATTTATATACTTTTTAAAGATTTCTTTGCCCACTTAACTCATAATAATATTATTGTTTGCATTATCAGTAAAGCAACACATCCGGTTTTAGTCTCACTTATCATGGTCAGGTTCATAAGGGAGGATCTGGAGCCGCACAACACAAAATTCACTGGGCACAGGCAGAGGGACTTTCTTTGCAGGGCTACTTTAGGTCATAGGTGAGATTCTGGCACCTATTTAGGAAGAATAGAGGGTTCAGGTGTAAGTGTGCCCTGGATGGGTTACCAGTGCATCGCAGGAATTTTTTTTCCTGATATTACAAAAGTCACCTCTAAAAAGGCCTATAATAGACATTTGTCGTGTTCTGGAAATGTGATTTCCTGTGTGCTATAAATTCTTTTGCCCACAGGTCCAGATTTGCTTCTTACAACAAGTTACTAAACTGACTTTTGTACAAAAGTTTCCTAAATGTCAACAAAACCAAAACCATCAAGCCGGTTGT
This sequence comes from Parotocinclus spilosoma, assembly GCA_033117975.1. Taxonomy (NCBI): domain Eukaryota; kingdom Metazoa; phylum Chordata; class Actinopteri; order Siluriformes; family Loricariidae; genus Parotocinclus; species Parotocinclus spilosoma. The sequence goes on along the minus strand of JAVSBV010000029.1, from coordinate 6,081,581 downwards.
GACAACCCTTTGTTTTTGCTAACGGTATTTGTACATTTGGCATACACTACAATGACTTGAGACATTTTGTCTCGAAAAGTTAAATAGTTTTGTTCTTTGGAACCCTTCGTTACCTCATACTGCTTTGAAATCTTGCATGGAAAAGTTTTGTCAAGCCATTTTCAAAGCTGATACATGCTGCTAATTATCAGTTACCCTAATATGTATCATCTTCATATGTGTTTTGTTACTGTGGGGAAGTTGCATCAAAGTTAAGATGCTTTTAGTTTCAGTGATTTGGTGTTGTGCAGTCTTCTTTCCTCCTTTGTATTCTGGTTTATTGTTGTTTTCAGAGCTGCTTCAGACTGTAGCTTTTTCAACCATTTACATCTGTACTGCGACGATTTTAAAATAAGCGATTCTGCTTCTCTCAATTCTTCCACTATCACCAGTAGAATTGAGGATGTTCCCTGAATTTTAGTAGGGCAGGTTTCACTTTCCAATGTGACAATGAGACTAATCAAATTGCCATAATCAGTTTAGTAACTTCAGTATAGGAAGGTGAGTATCCTTGATTGGTCAAGTTGGACATCTGACCTAAATCCAGAAATCTGTGGATAAACAAGAGCAGTCAAGTTTATACTCGTAATGAAATCTTACTGAGCATAAAATTTTTTGCAGTGTTATGGGAGGTAATGCAAAGATGGTAGAGAAATATCCAAACAATTTGATTAAAAATGGGTTAAATCTGGACTCATCACTTTTCCAACCCCTTCTTTTTTTCTTTCTTTTTTATTGTGGTTTCTCATTAATTAAGTGTTGTACGTTGAAATGCTGAAAATGTATTATAATGGCTTTTGATTTCAGGCTGTAATACAGACAAGTTAAAATAACATTTCTATAGTCACTGAGCAAAACAGAACTTGCAGCTGGCCGTTTCTGTTACCTCTGATTCGCGATTGCAAATTCAGTGACGTACAGTGACACTGTGGTTCGTTTTTGGTGGGTAACAGTAAGTCCTTGTGGACAGGACTTTCTCCGTACACCCACAGGAATAAGGTTTGATATCCATTGCGTTAAAGCTAGTGAATATTTGACAAATGTATGTACCGGTAGCTGTATAGAGGCTTCAGCTGGAGCCACGTATGTATTGTCTCTTTTGCCATCACCTTGGTACTTCTCAGTTCTTAATGACTCACTTCTCAATTCCTGTACTGCACCAAGCACCAAAAACATGACTTGCCTTTAGTTTTTCTGTGGGCCACACACCGCTGAGCTTAGTGGTTTCTCTGATTTAACATAAATGATTTAACTCATTACCAAGCCTCTAATTACTTGAATTGGTGTGTTAGAGACTAAACAGTAAACTCTCTGCTGTGCCTTACAGTTTGAAACCTGTGATGTATTCAGCCATAATACAGACCTTGCACTCATGTATGTGCTCATCAGGGCCTTAGGGCCACCATGTAGGATGAAAAACAAGCCGCAGCTTGGATAAAGGCCATTTATTGTCACAACGCATATAGTCACGTAGTGACATCCTAGGATCCTAGCGATCTTTCAAAGGCAAATTTGTAAGAATTTCCACAACTCCTTTTTTTGTATAGAATGTACACATGCTTAGCATATAAAAGTAAATTAAAACCCCCTTTCTGAATTTGTAAACATTTTCATAAGATTGGTTTGAACAAGTTGGGCTGGATTTTGTGGCGCCTATGTTTCGAGGACATGCTCAATCCTTTTTTCAAGCTGTGTAACTTCCCCGTTTTAGGAAAATGCATGGGTATTGTGGGCTTCCTTCTCTCTTGAGCACAATGTCATTTTTCCAAATGAGAAATAACATGACCAGGGATGAACTCCTATTTTACAAGCATCCTTGGAACCTTTTCTCTTAACTTTTGACCTTTTGTCAGCATCGTCATTAATCAATGACTGCTGGCTTGTAAATTCGTTGGGTGACATCTACTGTAAGTGGTAATTAGCCTGTCTTACAGCTCATTCTGAGGAATGGCTCCCTGTTTAACCCTAGAGCACAGGTGTAATTACGCATTGCCCTGAGGAAAATAAAGTGAGCAGTACAGAAGGCAGGAGAGAGCTTTGGCGCCATGTGTTACACAAGTGCTGATGAGGGTGCGATAAGATTCAGGCAGCGAGAGGCAGCCAGTCCAGCTGTGTAAGGATCACTTAGGACTGGGACTTCTTTTTTGTTGTTCTTGTGCTTTTTTTTTTTCCAATTTCTGTGGTCATAACTATCCCAAAGCATGGCGTAGGATTATCTCTAATATACAATCCAGTCCTGATGCAGCTGTCTGCTGCTCTGTCTCCTTGTGCTTAAACTGTGTTTAATAGTCTAATTACATTTCACTGTAGCCCCAAGGACAGAAATTGGCAGTTTTAGTGCCATGACTGTGCTTCAGTGTGCCTTTTTACTTGACATTATAAGTGAGGAGTCCTTTTGAATATCTGATGTAGTGTTCATAATTACTGAAAATTGTGTGTTGTGCTTGTACTTGGCTTGAACTTAGTCCTTTACTGTCAATTCTTGATGTCAGGACGCATTGATTTAGAAAGGTATAGATAGCCTGATGTTATTGTACAAAAGGAAACCAGACTTGTTACACACTCTTTCCACACTAATTTAGATTGGTAAGTGTGTGGAACTGATTTTTGTTTTCTTTCATCCATCAAGGCTGTTTAGATCACGTTCGTGGCTACGCACATTCCGAACAGATTTAAGATGGTGTTTAAACAATTCAGCACTTACAAACTACATCATGCAGGACTAATTCAAAAAGGATAAGGGTTTATGGTCCTTCCAGAGGCCTTTTGACCAAAATATCTGATGCGGCGAATGTAATTCATGCCAGTGGTCGGCGTGTAAGTGAAATGAAAATATCGGAAAACAAAACATGTTTAAGTAAGCATGGATGGCCAAATGGTTTACACTGCACTCCATTACCCTACACATTCTCTAAACAGATGAATCGTTTTAATATACCTCATTTTCACGTCTTTGAACTGAAATAGGAGTTTGATTTTGTTTACCACTTAAGCCGTTGCTTTGGTTTTGTTCTCATTTGTACTGAGCCCTCCCAAGTATGTGACATTTATAGCGTGACACATAAGGATAAAAAATGAGTGATATGCCGATTGCTGTTTCAGTGCACAAGTGGAAGGAAGTTTATATGAGTAAGTAAAGTGTGGGGTGTGTTTCCATACCAATACCATAATGCAGTTCACTGAGCAAATATTTATGATTTGCGTATGTGCATTAACAGTCATTATCTGACGTGTATACACTGATCAGCCATACCTTTTAAACCATCTGCATGATATTGTGTTGTTCCAGCAAATTCCACAGATGCTCGATAGTATTAAGATATAGTGGATTTGCAGACCAAGGCAGCACCTTTTGTCATGTTCTTAAAACTAGTGCTTCCTAAGGAGGCCACTGCCGTTAATGAATAACGTTGCCATAAAGGGATGTCATTGGTTTGCATCAGTGTTTGGTTGGGTGGCAATTCTCGTAACATATCAAGTCATCCTTTAGTTATTCCCCTTAGCTGGCAGTGGATTTAATGTTATAGCTGATCAGTGTATGTGGCTAACTATACATTTTAATGATTAGAGGCAGCACAGTTGGGTAGGAAGTTAGAGCTGTCTCTTCAGAAATCCATAGTTCGATTCCTGGCATAGGATCCACAAAGTGTTTAGTTTGCATGTTGTCCAAGTGCATAGGATTCCTCCCATTTCACAAAAAAGTTAGGTCAACTGGTGACTCTAGAGTGTCTGTGTGCAAATGTGCCCTACGGTTCATTTGCACCCTCTCTATGGTTGTTTCTCACCTTGCTTCTAGTGTTGCTGGGTAGGTCCCACCTACCCCCAACCCTAAATTGCATAAATGGGTTTGATAATTGATAGGTTTATAAATTTTAATAAATAGGCATTTTTCAGCATGGAGCATGGTTTTGGCTCTTTGTCACCAACAGTCACATTTTGTCATGCCAGCTTCTTATATTGTTTTATTAGTAATTAATTAGTTTATTGGTTGCACCAGTATATCACGTTTGCCAGGAACTCCGTTTTCCCATGTGTATCAGGCACAGTGAGGTTACTATATAAAAATAAATAAAGCTTTAGTCATGGAATATCTGTAGTCACTGTTACCCATAAAGCTCATCTTCTGTGTTTTAAGAAGCACACCTTTGTTTGTGTAGCGTAGTCATGATACTTTGATAAAAGATCTTTACTGAAACGCCTTCTCTTGCATATTATTTTAGTGTGTTCTTTGTTCTTTATACCTTGGCTTCGTGGTTAGTAATGAATGAGGTGTGTTAATATTGGAAGTAATTATCTGGAAGAACTAAACACAGAAGATTCTCCCTTTAGCCTCTAATGAGTGTTATGCTACTCGAGCTGCTCTCGTACCGTAATAGAATTTCCTCCTAATTATGTCTTCTCTTTCTTCCCATTAAGTGACCTAAATGACTCCAAATTAGCCACAGAGGAACAAGTTTGCTCTGATTTTTAACTCATGAGTGCTCCTTAATCACAGTGTCTGCAAAGGGGAGCCGTGAAAAAAAAGATGAAAAGGCAGTTCTTAATTGATTTACAGGCATTTACACCAACAAGTCAAGCTGTGAACACAGCGATTCATAAAGCTTAATGAACCCATAAGCCCAAGAGGCCTTCGCCAGGGCATTAAACCTGTCACAATTACAGAGCAGCGCTCCCCTCGAGGGCTGTAATAAGAGTGCAGGAGCCCAGACTCAGTGGAGGCACTTAACTATTACTTTTGACTTGTACCATTGCATTCCCAAAGTGAATCGAATAATTACTGCAGTTTGCGTTATAGAGGAAAAGCTTTTCTTGAAGTATGGTTTGTCACTGACACGTTGTAAATCCTGTTATCTGACCCAGCTGTTGGTGGCCTGCAGGAAGAGATGTAATCTGTTTGATTTTCTTTCGCTGAAGACACTGTGATCCATAAAGACTCCAGAAAATCAGTCTCATTTCAGCAGGATGAGCAACTTGGTTTCAGTTTGTTTGTAGTAGTTTGCACTCAAGTAGCAAATACAGTATTGTGTAAGATTTAAAGGTCCAATGACAGCAGGGCAAAATTCATAGCTCTTAAAATGACAGTCTCAGACTAATCAGAGTGGGCGCCATACACCTCAGGAAGGTAGCAATTTAGTGTCATTACCGTTAAATCCCGGTTAAAAGAACCGGATTCCAAAGGCCTAATTACAAGGTGTTAATAATAACAATGTAATGACAGTTATTTTCAGGCTAGCCCAATCCCAACGGCTTTCACAGTCTGCTAAGAGAAGCGTGTGAGGGGAATTACCTTTATCAATCATCTTTTCTGCGTCTGAATTAGTACTCGGACAGTGGTACAAGAGTTTAGAGAGAATCAGATGTCCCCTTTGAGATCGCCTTTCAGTGTTTCTCTACGGTCGTACGCTTCATATGAGTACATGTGTAGACAGTCAAGAAATTGATCATAATATTGTCAAAGCTGTGTCTAACGACAACTATGGATTATTGGTACCTTTGCATGGTACTGGTGTTGCAAAGCATTACAAAGTAAGATAACAATGTTTGTATACTTGGAGCAACTGATGGATTGTTGAACTTTGTCATTATTTAATAGCAAAAATGACCACAGGGGCTTAATTTATTCCATACTAGTTTCTGTAATTTGTACATTGCACTTACTGGTATCTTAAAAATAGACATCCTATTTTGCCAGTTCATGCCAATTGGTTTTTACGTTCCTACCGATTTCAATTATGGACACTAACCATCCTAAAAAATACACAACAATATGTGTAGTACTATGAAAACAACATAAAAACAACGAGAAGTTTATAAAACACATTCTTCCTAAACAAATAACTCACAAACACTTATGCTTGTCCTCTGTCTTCTCCAATATGATTAATTCTACAAATTCCAGGATGAAAAAGGTAGGGCATGCAGTCAGGTGTGTCACGTATGAATGGCTTGCATTTGTGTGTAGTTTGGATTGTGACCATGGGAGTAGCATAACTGGTGATATTTTGTCTTTTTAAAAGGAAAAGGTTCCTCTACGCTCAACTGCATGGCGAATAATTCTAGGTAGTCGTTGAACTCTGTATTGTTTTTGATAATATATATTTATTTGATTTATATAATATTATCTAATATTAATTATGTTTATTACCCAAAAGAGGATGGGTTTCCCTTCTGAGTCAAGCTCTCAAGGTTTTTCCTTGTCACTGTTGCCATTGGCTTGCTCTTTAGGGAATTCATTTTGTGACACTTATTTATATATCAATGTAAAGCTCCTTTGTGACAATGTCTATTGTACAAAGTGCTATACAAATACAATTGAATTGAATTGATAGTTCGCCCAGTGAAACAACCTAAACAAACCTTAGGCGTTATTCTAACTGTACAAGTTTCCAGGAAGGATTAGTGACATGCTGTCCCAAAAAAGTTTCCAGTGAAGGGTTCTTGGTCCAGTTTGTTGCTTCCACAAAATGTAAATATTTATGGCGAAAAATGCTTGCTCACTGCGGTACGAACAAATAGAAGTGCTTAAATTATTCAAGATGTTCTGTTTAAGCTGGAGATAGACGTGGAAAATGTCCATGTCCCTCTTTATATTTAAGACTGTAGGATATAGTAGACCTTACAATGAACTGAACGGAAAACCATTATTAGAAGCTAAACGCTTTGCCCTTTCTTCTCTCGTTAATCAGCTATAATGAGCTGAGTAAGGCTGTTTAAAACGAGCAGATGGCACGCACACCCTTCCCTCATTGACGTTTTTTTTTTTTTTTTTCTTGCCTGGGCGGTGACTCCCAACGTTTGCCTCAGGATGCTCTTCAAACGCTGACAACTTCAAACGCGAAGATCTGGAGGAGAGCTGCGCGTTGCTCGAGCTGGATTAAGGTAGTTTCGCGCTTTTTACGGTACGTTAAGTTTGAATGCTCGGGTTCTAAAGCGGTGCAGGAGGACAGGGATGAGCACGGAGCTCCGGGATAATGCGACGCGGTCAGAGGAGCAGCAGCAGCAGCGGGCTCCGCGTTTGCCGTTTAGCGTGGAAGCGCTCATGGCCCGGGGCGGGACGCGGAGAGACTGGCGCGCTTCTCCCCCGGACCAGGCGCTCTCAGGACCCGCAGGGTCGCTTCTACAAGGTCTGCCACCTGTAGAGGACTGCGATCCGTCATCGCCCGTCAAGTCAGAGGCTTCCGATCGAGATGAAGCAGCCTGGGTCAAGTCTGGTTGCTCACCGCACCCACGTAAGTTTTACTCGCATGGAATTCAACCGAACTGTCAGTTTAGAACTGTGAGAGAAGACTACATTTTGACATAACAGAACTTTAACTGCGTTATAATACGTAATATTCGGTAAATATATCAAATAAAACATGAAGTAAACGGATGTGGAATTAATATAGGACACTGACACATGGCAGTGCCTCAGCCTCGCGAGCAGTTCTCATATTGCGTAAAGATTAAAATGGTTTCAGTCTTTGCGATTGCAGCCGTGTTCTTAAAGTTGGTCCGACTAGCGAATCACAAGAAACTGACACTTTAAAGTTCGAGACACTTCCTGTTCACATCTGACACATCCGAGTTGTGGTTGTGCGAACATGCAAACCAAATGTTTCAAATGATGTTCCATCAACTTCGTCTTATTACGTCAACTTTCTTCTACTGTTTGCTGTCTGGGAATATGCTGCCATGTCCCAATGAGGGACGTTTATATCACTTTTTATTTAATAAAACTATATAGGTAAGAATAGGTGGAATTTGGGATCTCCTTACTTTTTAGTGATACTATTTACAAGTGATAAAATGTACAGTCAAAGCATTTGATGGTTAAGAGTCTTGGCCAGAGTCTTGGCTCCAGCAGTGGCAGATTTACTGGGGCTTGAACCTGGACCTTCTGGTCCATAGTCTGTGACGTTAAACGCTGCACCACCACAGTCCCAGCAATAAAAGATTACTGTATATTTAGCCTTCAAATATGCATTTAGAAAATGTAAACCATGTTGTGCAGCAAAATACATTTTGCCTGCACTATTGGCAAGAATAAATGGTGCAGCGTTAATGCGGTGTGCATGCGACCATCATCTGCTCAGACTAGTGTTGGTTATAGATGATAGTAAAGAAAAGATCATATTGAAAAGATTTAGGATTTAAGCAGAAAATTAGTACACATTATAGTTTAAAATAATACAAGTATAATATAGTATAAATAATATGAAAATAAGACTTTAACTGGTAAATCGATGCCAAATGTTTAATCTATTGTAAATGTGTTGATATTCCTCCTGTACTACACCTGTAGCCTGAGAATTGATTAATTATAAAAAAAAAAAAAAAAAAAGTATTGGAGCAGTCACCACTCCACTCCAGCTGTTCTGGACACTGTGCACCCCTGTTCTTGCCTCATATCTGTGAAACAGGCAAAAGTGCGTTGTCCGAGAAACCATAGAACAGACTAATTCAGGATTGTAGGTAAAGAGCATGAAGAACATAATAACCGGATACATCATCTTTAACCAGACCTTATACTTGACAGTGCGCCAAGGGAGGCTAAAACTAGGGTGATCCTTTTTAATACAAACTATGCAAACATTTGGGATTATTTTTAACACCAATATTAAAGTAATTCCAGCCCACAATTATTTTCAACTCGTACACTCAAAGTTATTAAAATGTAGTTTCTGGATACCAGTTTCACCAGGTTGGTAACATGATGAGAACAATGTTCTGTTCGGGGAATAATACTGCAGAGGAACAACCTTAAGGCATATCTGTGACCATCACTGGTCCACAACTCACAGCTCCACCGAGCCCAGGTTCAATTCCTAAAACACACTTTGCGTCTGGGTCATTGGTGTAGCTTTTACATGTTCTCCCCATGTTAGTAAGGCATTTCTACCTTGCACCCTGTGCTAAAAGTTAAACCCTGGTTTCCTGCAACCCTGAATTGGATTAAGCTGATATGTTAAATAATGAATGTATTAATTCATATACTGGTCTATATTCATATTATCTTTATCTTTATATTATATATTCATCATTCCTGGGCAGTTACGGAAGTCTCTTCCATTAGTGGAGCAATACAAAATTCAAAACTTATGCTGTTTTATTAAACTTTTGTAACTGAAATCCACATGATTCCAAAGGTAGAACTGCAAATAGTTATGACATAAGAATTTATGACAGTGCTCTACAAAATACACTGCATGTAACATGTTTTGCTTATTTGCTATTAAGATAATTGGGATGTCCATCACAAGTAGATATCATGAAAATATGATTTTTATTCTTTTACTGTCATGGTAATCAAATGAGCTACAGATAGTATAAATCTTCTGGATAGTGACTAGATGAAGAACACCTTGGTTAATTTCTTGTGCGAAATGTAAAGATCTTGTATCAGATTAGTGAATGAAGCCCATTATGTAATGTACTGGGCAAGCCAAGCAGTTGAAGTTATGGTAGTAGTTATGTTTTGCATCTTGTGTTGAACGCAAACAGTTGTGTTCGTGCGTATCATAAGACAATTTTCCTCTCTGTTTCAGGACTCTTGAGTCCGACCACATGTTCCCTCAGGAAACACAAGACAAATCGTAAGCCTCGCACCCCATTCACAACAGCTCAGCTCCTGGCACTTGAGCGCAAGTTCCGTCAGAAGCAATACCTCTCCATTGCTGAGCGTGCTGAATTCTCCAGCTCTCTGTGCCTGACTGAGACTCAGGTCAAGATCTGGTTCCAAAACAGACGAGCCAAAGCCAAGCGACTTCAGGAGGCCGAGATGGAGAAGCTCAAAATGGCTGCCAAGCCTGTGGGGCATTCTGGTCTTTCGTTCCCATTTCCTCTCGGCACTCAGCCGCAAGCAGCTGCACTCCTCTATGGACAATCGGGACACTTCCCTGTTCGCAGATACATGCTTCCCATGCCTCCACTTGGAATTTACTCTACACCGTTGGCGTATAGCATGTATAATTTATCCTGAGAGACACTGTCAAGCACTTTCAAGGACTTTTCTTTGAAACTAGGACAGTTTACTGGTTGTTAATCAGTAGTGCCTTAGCATATTTGCCCTATTGGGCTGAAGCGTGTTATGTAGCCCAAATCCAAAAAGGCTACTCCTAATTTATCAACATGGTAGCAGCTGTATGAAATAGTCCAAATACTGTTGATCATCATTTTAAAGCAATGTCTTAACAGGTTCACAGGCCACAGATTGGGTATGGGGTTATGGGGTGGGAGGGTTGGGGGTTGGCATCTCAAAATGCACCTTATCCTAAAGACTATGCAAGTTCAGATGCTGGATATACTGAACTACTCAAAAGTAACTCTGAACTGGGCTGGCTGAAGATTGATCAGGTCTAATGTCGTTTTAATTTTTCAAAATGTTTCACATAGTGTTGATGATGATTAAACTAAGGAAGTCTGTCGCCATATGGATCATACAGGACTGCTCTATAGGAAATGTCAAGTTATCAGTATTTTACGTTTTATATTTCAATTCCAAAATGTCACCTAAGTGCTACTTTGTATTTTGTTTTTAAAAACTATACAAATTCTAACTTAAACTTACAAATAAGTTTATTACTTGGCTTTTAAATAGCCTTTCATGACTTTGTGTAGTAGACACAGTTATATTTATATAAGAAATAAAATGTACTATAGTATGTTTCATAGTAAAATGACATTGGATTGGTGAATGTAGAGTTGATTTGCATTAAATTTGACTTTCAGATGAAACTTGTTGGGTTAATATGAATCAGCAGTGCCACATCAAAAGCTAATAAAATCCATCGAAAAAAGAGAAACTGGAAGCAAAAATGGCACAAAAGCTACACGAGTACAAAGCGCCATTATACGAAATTACAGATCCAGATCTGGTTATGACATATTTGTGGGCTTTGATGATGCAACATTTGAGAACGTGAGATAAGCTCAGCCACAAAGCCCGCTCTGCTGCTAATGCTTTTTAAATTGAGCTTCTAAAAAGAGGCTTTTAAGCATTCATGCTTATAATCTTTTAAAATGTTTCGGGTGATCTGTATGGCTTTCCTTTTTCTCCCGGTGGTCCTAGGAAAAGTTAATTAAACTGTGTCATTATATGACGCAGGGAAACGCTGGGGCTCTCCCAAAGCTATTCAAGTTATTTAAACTCCCCCTGTCTTTAATCGCTGGAATGTGACTACCTGTTGAGCGTGCAAAACTGACCTAATCCATCCATTGTGTTTAATAATGCATACATAATAATTTAGAGCCCTACACCCTGTCGTACACCCTGGCTGTCATTATACATGACACAAAACGTTTAATGGTATAATTAGGGTTTTGTATTCAAATCTTGCAAGGCTGTACCTGGGTTCTTTCGTACAAATAACAACATTTGAGAGATAGCTGTTGTGATTTAGGAGTGGCCACTCTGGCACCATGGCTGTGCCCATCTGTGGGAATGACATTACAGCATGATAAAGGAGGGTAAAATAATACGAAGCAAGGTTATAAACAAAAATACAAAATTAATGCAAATTCGGAGGGAAAATACAATAACGGATAACTTATTAGGTACAAATGTTGTCCATTTTGTCAGTTTCACTTACCATATAGATGAACTTACATTGAATTACAGAATGTAAACCAAAATTTACCACAGGCGGTCTCCAGCCAAGGTGTAGAAACATCTCAAAGATGATCAAGAGAAATGGGAGAAACCCCAGAGCTTAGTGTCATAGCAAAGACTCTGAATACTGATGCCCATGCTAAAATGTAGTTTTTCCTTTTTAATAAATTTGCAAACATTTCTTAAATTCTGTTTACATTTTGTTATTATGGGGTACTGAGTGCAGAATGATGAGAGACAACTTGAATCTTTACTTTTACGTTTGATTCACATAATTCTGTAACATAAAATGTGAAAAAGTAAAAGGGGAATGCAGACTTTCTAAATGCATAGTAAGGGGCATGCAGGAGAATTATTATTTATTTGGCTTCTTTAACGTCGCTATCGGCATCAGCGGCCATGTAAGCGACACACACAAGGTTATATCTATACACAAGTTCAACTCAATACCAGTCACATATATATATACACACAAGTCAATGCCAATTTTTTGAGTAACCAATTAACCTGACATGCATTTCTTTGGACTGTGGGAGGAAACCGGAGTAAACCCACACAGACACAGGGAGGACATGCAGACTCCACAGAGAAAGGACCCAAGCCGCCCCGGGATTGAACCCGGGACCGAACCCGGGACCTTCTTGTTGTGAGGCAAGCGGTGCTACCCACCAAGCCACCGTGCTGCCTATGCAGGAGAACATTCATTCATTTATTATCTTTTCCGCTTATTCCACTTATGCATGCATGGCCAAAATTAATGATACATTACAAAAAGAAACATATTTATGTACCAACGTGTTTTTCTGTTTAGAACATACCAAGAATAGCAAGTAATTAGCTATATTAATGGTTCACTGGTTTTAAAACTTCAATTGATTCATTAATATGCCCAATAAATTAACTGTGGTGGTCTAGTGGTTAAGGTCCTGGACTATGAACCAGAAAGTCGAGGGTTCAAATCCCACCTCTGCCACAGTTGGGTCCCTGAGCAAGGCCCTAAACCCACATTTGCCTAAATTGTAAAACTGTATTGTTTGTAATTCGATCTGGATAAGGGTGTCTGCTAAATGACATGTAAACTGTATTAATTATTTTCCTCATTAAAAAAAAGCCAAACTAAACCTAGAGGTCAAAAAAGAGAATTTGTAGAAAATTGGCTGAAACATGGCTCCAAAAAGATGATAAAAACGGAAATGTCATTTTAAGTCAGCATAGTGAAGATGGACAATCCAGATAGTTACCCAACATTTTCAAAGTCATTCTGGTGTCCCTTACACTGCCCTTCACCAGACAATTATAACCAGGTGCCAAATTGGTCATACTGCCCTCACCCATCGACACCTTCTGGCTGGTAAACAGTCCCCAAACTGTCATTTTTGTGCTGCTTCCCTTACAATCATGTTGATGTTCAAAACTTTTAGCCATCAGAAATGCTTTTTGTAAAGTAGAGAACACGGAGTTGTTTGAAAAGATTCGACCCGTTAAAATGAGAAACTTTTTAGATGCTCCTGGTCGAAAACAAATGATCTGAACAAATAATTGTCAGTTTTTTTTTTCAGTATCTGTGGATGCCATAATATAGCCAAGATGTTGCCGATATTGCAATGATCCCAAACAAACAAACGCTACCCTTGAGTAGTGCCGAATGTGAGAGGGTAACTTTCAACATGTCAATTTGATTTACAAAATCCTGCCTTTCAGACCTTCATCTGATGCAAGCTGTTGATCTGTGGATGCAAACAGCTCATTGTTGGCTCAACCAGGGAGAACAAAGGTAGTCTTCATTATTATCCACCTTAGAAAGTGAGAGAGAGAGTGAGGAGAGCTGTTAGGAAGGTAGTGATGATGAGATGAGTACAATATCCATGTACTGTCAAAGGTAAGCGCCAACCAGTGTCTTCAGGTGCTCCTTTGTAAACCAGAGCAAAACTGTAATAGGCTGTTTATTCACTAATCCTTCACCAGTGCTTACATAATTCTGCCTACAGGATACTGGTGGGTGTACATTTTCGGTTGGCCTACTTTTAGTGCCGCAGTGACAAAAGGGTGTTGGACAGCACTGCTATCTGATCCAATCATACTAGCATAGCATGCACTAACACAACCACCATGTCAGTGTTACTGCAGTGTTGAGAATGATCCACCACCCAAATTGTAGCACATCTGTGGTTAGTCTGTGGGGTTCCTGACCATTACAGAACAGAGTAATGGGAACTAAACATGTATCAGAGAATGTAGAGAAACAGATTGACTGCACACTGTAATTGTAGAAATATGAAGTGTATCTATATGGTAAGTGGACCTGCTAAAATGTTCAAATGTAGGACCTAATAAATATATCCGTGAGTGTGTATTTCTAGAATGGAAAGCCATTTTTAAATATTAAAGCAATTTCTTTACAGGGCAGTTTACCTAATTGTAATTTAACCCAAAATATAATCATATTCCAAAGTTTTAGTTGTTGATTAATTGTCATACAGGTACATAATGCCATTAGGAGACCTCCAAGAATTTCCCACTGAGGACTCATTTTATAATCTATTTTGTTTTATAATTTAATTTATTTATTTTATTACTAATAAAATATTATTATTGATTTGTTATTGATTGAAACGGTTATTTACCTATTTTTTCTATAATTTCATATACTTTTAAGAGGATGGGTCCCCTGTTGAGTCCCAAGGTTTCTTCCTACTACATTCAGGGAGTTTTTCCTTTCCATTGTCGCCCTAGGTTTGCTCAATTTGGGATTGGCCTTTTAAGATAATATAAGATTGTAAAGCTGCTTTGAGACAATGCTCCATTATAAAAGGATCTATAGAAATAAATTTAACTTTGACTTCCCTTTATTAGATCCATGAGGTAAGGTGTGAGTGCCAACCCTTGGCATAGAAAGGAATACTCTGGTCACAATCTTTCTTTTCTTTATTTTTGTAATAAGAGTACAGCAATATTTTCAGATTACAAGAAAAAAAATGTTAGTGTGAGTTTTTTGTGGCTGCCAGGTTAAGTCCAAGTGCTAGAGCTAAACCCCAAGAGGTTTCCCAAACTAAAAAATGAGTCACTTTGCATGTTTGATGTGGTAGTAACGTCAGGCTCCTGCAGATGGCGTTGCACGGGGGTGATCAGGCTGTAAATTTTAGTGGGCTGTCCAGTGGGATTCATAGATTGAGAAAAGGTGGTACAGTGCAGTGAATGTCTCGTTTCATTTGGAGAGAATGGGTCACAATGCAGATGGTAATGACTGGTAAAAAAAAAAATTGCACTTGGACCACAGTGTGAAGGAAGAAGCTGAATTTGCAGGTTTATGAACGTACAGTAAGTACTGAACTCAGGTCTACCAGCAGTTGCAGAAATCCCAGTCTACAGGAAATTCCCGTCCGAATTTACAAGAATTGCTTTTTTTGAAATCCAACGACTTCTTAAAGAACCCTTTGCAGGGAACTGCATACCATGAACATACGGAGCAGAGTATCAAGTGAGGAATTTGCTCACTTCCACTCACCATGTTGCCCAGTTACAGTGGGCAAAGGACAAATATTGGACTTTTCAGGACTGGACACACTGTTATATGTTTTTTATTCTGCCTGTAGGCATTGCGTTCATCCAAGACTAGTCGTGTACTGATCATTAACCTTCGCTTTGTAACCCGTTTTCCACATATCCTAACGCCACGCCACCTGCTGGAGCCTGAAGTCACTACCACCTTAAACTTGCAAAATGACTTTTAATGTATACCCCATACACTTCAGTTCTTACTGTACGCCTACATGTAAGGGTATACATCGCTTCCAACCTCTTTCTCAGTCAGATACTGTTCCACCTTCCATTTTCTACCTTAAATCAAATGTCAAATGTGATGGGATGCATAAAAAAATTGGGATTTAGGGACAAAACTGGAGCACGCTCTTAGTCTCACAGCATGCACTGATAACGGACGCAGGAAACGCAGACAGGGGGGAGTTAGGAAGCACAGTCTTTTAATTATTTTATACGTTATTGTAACAATCTGTGTACAATTTGAACCCCTTCAAACGCATTACTGTGTGTGTTTGTGGTTTTGAGTAAAACAGAATCAATGCCTCTGATCTTTTTTCCTTCCTTCCTTCCTAGAGACCATTTTTAAACTGGTTCATTTGTGCATTGCGTATAACAGAGACACACAAAGGATGAACTCTGGAGCCTGACTCCACCGTCGTAGAACCAAAGACCCGTGCTTGTGACTGTGTGTATGATTCTCTTTCAGTTCCCTGATTTTGATCAGAGGGAGAGCCTTACCTGTGGAGGTGAAAAGGCTCGAGTGGCATTAGTAACGAACTGACAGGACTAGAGCGTCTGCTTGGGAGTCATGGTAGAGATCAGGAGAAAGAATGCTACATAACGGTGTTAGGATCCTCCCAGGAACGGGATTGGGCACTGCTCCCAGATTA
This sequence comes from Parotocinclus spilosoma, assembly GCA_033117975.1. Taxonomy (NCBI): domain Eukaryota; kingdom Metazoa; phylum Chordata; class Actinopteri; order Siluriformes; family Loricariidae; genus Parotocinclus; species Parotocinclus spilosoma. The sequence goes on along the minus strand of JAVSBV010000029.1, from coordinate 6,065,522 downwards.
ACAGCTCTTTGGCATGACAAAACGTTTCTGCTTCATCGTTTAACATGCAAATTGGCTCTCGGATTGAGCTTTTGTAATAATTTTGCCAACTGCCACCCTGGTTTGTTGGAAGAACGACAGTCAGGCTGTGGTAACCCCCCCAGAGTGGCTTAGAGGAACACATGCAGATGTTGCAATTAGAAAACATGTGGTGTACAAGGGATATGTTTTAATTTACAAAGTAAAAAACAAATCCTGTGTTAACGGTTGGCATCGTGTCACGTGAACGGATCCAAGGACTGGAGACCGTACGGATGCTCTAACTCCATCGGTGACCATTGGTGGTGAACTCCATAACCGAGCGACCAGTTCAGTTCCTAATACTAAGCCTGTCTGCTTCCTGTCCCATCTCTGGGGTGACTGTGAGGTCTGTTGTACAGTGTTGAGTCCAGTGCTCTCACGGCGTGTATACTAGGATTGACTATGTGCAGCCGGGAGTATGTGCCTGGTATTTGGCCTGGACGGACCAAAGAGACAAACGGATCTCTTCTGGATGGACCTGTTTCGGAGGTGTCCCCAGACTACATAACCACAATATAAGTTGAATCCAGTTGTCCTGGCTGTGGTGGTTTAAATCTTGTCTCTGCCAAGCTGCCACTATTGGGTCCTTGGGCATATCACTGTGACTTCTCTTATTGAGGGCATCACCGTTACCAGAACGATATCTATTATATTTATCTATTATAAAAATGTTTTTTTAGGGATTTACATTTACATATACAGAATTTAGCAGACGCCCTTATCCAGAGCGACTTGATACTGATACAGTCTTACAATTCAAGCAATGGTGGGTTAAGGGCCTTGCTTAAGGACCCAACTGTGGCAGCTTGGCAGAGGTGGGATTTGAACCCAGGGTCCAGTGCCTTAACCGCTAGGCTACCACAGTCCCACAGACTTCTATTCTAATCTTTAATGTGTTACACGACGAATGTCTCACAGTAATGAGCCCCAACTCACTCGTATTCTCAATGCTATTTATATATTAATATAATTATTGTTTTAGTCATTATATACATTATTCTTATATTGCTAATTCCCTGTATTTATTGGTGTCGAAGCGTTTTATTTGATTTATACCTCGAGCAGCCAGATGAAAGAAATCAGATTTAATTGACCATGTGTTGCACATATTATAACTTATTACACACAAAATAGTTCATATTAGTTTGATCATTGTTTTCATGAAACAACCAATTAGCAGAAAACGTTTGATTTATTTGTTTTATTAAGCTTATTTTCGACCTCGTCTTTGCTTCATTAAACATCTCGGATTGGTACTGATTTTAATTCATTAAGCTCTCTAAGATTTACGTGGAGTGACTTTATGATCCATGATATTAAAAATATGGTCTGAATTTATAATGTAATGTAAAAATGAGTTTAAAAGTGTTTCTTACTCAGTCGGATGTTTACAGGAGGAGGATTATCAGCACACCGGGCGTTTGTTTTTTGTTACTTTCATAACACCCTTCCTTTCATAAAGTGTTTACAAATTAATGCTCTTTATTCGTTTTATGTGTTGGTCTACAGCGAGCATGATGGGCATTTTGGTTGGCATGGCTTCCTCTCCTGCCATGCTTATGTACCTAGGAACTGTTTGTAGTTTTAATGAAGAGCTCACTCATGCTGTCTGACTGTTTAATAAAGAGTTTCAGAAATAACTGTATTTACCCTCAGAAAAGAATTTAATAGTAGTGTTAATATAATATTATAACTATATTCTTATAATGCTATATTCAGAAAGCAGAAAATTCATGTTTTTATTGCTTTTGTTTCATTTTACATACTTTGTTAATTTTTTATTATAAGGAATATATTTATCATTTAATAAGATATTAAAGATATTTGTATGAATATGTTGATATTGACATATTATTATAATAATAATAATAATTATTATTATTATTATTATTATTATTGTTGCTATTATTATTATTATTATTATTATTATTATTATTGGTATTATTAGTAGTAGTAGTAGTAGTATTGTTATCATTATTATTATTATTATTTTTTGTATTATTTATTATTAATATTATTATTAGTAGTAGTATTGTTATCATTATTATTATTATTTGTATTATTTATTATTATTTTTATTATTTTTATTATTATTAGTAGTAGTAGTAGTAGTTGTACTGCTGCTTTTATTATTTTGTTCATTTTTATTCACACATAAATGTTGTCTTTATTTTAAATATTTATTAAGAATATTTCATTTTATGTCAGTATAATGATTTATTTAGTAATTTTTTTTTATTTTTCCAAATTTATTTATTTGAATGGTATTGTTTTAATAGAAACATGTTTAATGTATTTTTTTCATTTAGTTATATTTTTAATAATTTAACAATTTATTTCATAAATAATTTTTAAGATTTGGTTATCTTAAATGTTAATATATTTAGAATAATTAAACGTTTCAGTATAATTGTGTGTTTAATAAATAGTATCAATTTCCTAGTTCATTTATTCATTTGATTTGTATTTATTGTATTTTAGTTAAAACGCGTAATAAGCCAATCCTGTAAAATAGCTGTAAAATAAAACTTTAGATGATTATTTTATAATTATTAATATTATGTTGGTTCTCAAGTTTGTGGTCAGATTTTACTACAAATTTGACCTAATTTGTTTGATTAAAGGTAAATAATGAAATCCATAGATAAATCCATAGAGGCAGATTTTTGGTCCTCAATAAGCACAGCTGTTAGATGAATCTTAGTCAGGTTTAGAAGTTTAAGACTGTAATTGTTGTTTATTATGCTACCTTTATTAACAGGACAAGTCCATGATGGAGGATCAGCGGTCCTGGGACAGCTTTAAAACTATGATACCCGAACAGTCTGGAGGACTCAAACCGGACCGAGTGGAGCTGCACAGTAAAGCCTGGGACACTTCATCCCTAAACACCCCTGATACATCAGAGGGAGATTTCCAAACTGAAGTGTGAGGAACATGAACTGTCTCACACACAGACGTGTCGACAAAGAGATGTTTACCAAGAGGAGAATCTAGAAACTGATTACACACGTTTACTGGGACATGCCAGAAAAAAAAGACCTCTATATTTTCATTGACAGAACCGGGGACTTAGAGAGTATACGGGGAGCATTTTTAATAAACTCTTTCTTGTCTTGATTTTACTCCTGAAAAGAATCTCTTTCACATTTGGAAATTTCGAAGATTTAAAAAAAAAAAAAAAAAAGAATATTTCTGCACCATCCTTTTTATAGAGAGAAACAAAACAGACCCTCGTTCTCGTGTTTCAAACACACTGGTTTCCATTTTTTCCTAATGGATGACTTTATGGTTTTGCCTTTTTTCTGTTTTTTACAGGTCGAGGGACGGGGAAATGGGTTCATGTGATTCATTAACAGGAAAAACATACTCTGCTATTTGTTGCCCCTGAATCAAACCTAGTTTGAATGTCTTTTTTTGTTTGTTGTTTTTTTGTTTTTTTCGGTCCTTAATTTGTTTATTTACTTGCTTAAAATGGACGATAAAAACGATTTTTGGAGGCCTTGTTCTATGCTTTGTGTGTGCATCCTTTCTCTACTCTATAGTACAAGCTAAAGATCAGTCATATAATGTTATTTCAGCATTCTGCGTCCGGAGAAAGATGCCAAAAGCTTTGCGTTCCACTTGCGTTTCTGTTCATCTCAGCTACAAAGATCCTTTTTTCTAGATAAAACGCAGCCCCATAGCAGCTTCTGCAGCATCATTCACCCTCTGCTCCAAGTGCTTATTGATTTCACGTTGATTCAGTGGCTGCGATCCCTTAAAACGGAGGAAAATAAAGTCAAGTGACCCTAAACCCTCTGTTAGTGAAAAGCTCATTTGTAATAGAGGCTCGATAAAGGAATTCGTAAAATGCTAAGCTATGCCGTAGCAGATCCCACGTGACTGTACTGTCATTTGATTCAAAATCCCAACCTAAGAAAAGATATTGTAAGGGATCCCATGCCCGAGTCTAGATTACGCCACGGCCATCCATGTCAGTGCCAGTGTCAAACAGGGCACCACTGGCACCTCGGGTCGGTCTGATGAAACTAACCCAGCCCCCACCTCAAAGAGACTCGGGTGTAAACATGTCAGGACACACACATTTATGCACCCGGACATCAGGTGGTGTTCTAATGCAGTTCTATCAGATCAGATAAAAGAACCAGTGCAGAGTAAGTACAGCACTGGTTCCCAATGCGTTGGTCCGATCCCCGTCTCTGGTGAGATTAAGTCTGTCAGGTAATGATATGGATTTCAGTTACCAGCCACTCTGAAGTCCAGATTGATGAACACAGTGTCCATGTCTGGGTGTCTTTGGCAGATACACTCCATTTTCGGAGGGGTAAATAAATACAGTGACTGTTATTTGCTACAGAAGATAGTTGGATATTCCAATATTGGATACTATTGGCACTTATGATGTGAAATTCTGATTACCAAAATGTAACTGACGTGAGATTCAGTTTACCATAGCGGAGTCCGAGTCAAAACCGAGTAAAAACTGAGTAGCCAAGACAGAGACCATATTAAGATTTTTTCAGCATGCAAGAATAAAAAGAAAATAAGTTTTTAATTCACGTCACCTTCGTTATCAATCATTATACGTGATATATATTAATAAATAATAGTATATGTCATCATATACTTTGTAAAATATAACACTCAATTACATATAGCCTAAACTTATGCTTAATTATAAATATATTTTGGTTTCCCTTTTCTTAAACTGATTCAGAATCACCACATAAAGTCACCACAATATAAACAACAGCATTCAGTCTGTACGTTTAGTATTATTAAATGAATTAGCGGACTATTAAATAAAAGGCTTTATTGATTAAAAGCTGTATGAGAAGAGCAGGAACTATTTTTATACCCTGTTAGCCAATCAGAGTTCAATTTTATTTAAGAACGTAGAAAAATGACTGGTTTATTCTTTTTATTGATATTCAGTAACATCAGAAAAAAAGTTGCAATTAACAGTACCTCAGACAAACACTGGTCTCAAAAACAGTCCGAGTCCACCCTATCTCGAGACAGAGACGAGACCGAGTCCAAAGGAGGTCGAGACCAGGGCTGAGCTTGAGCACTACAACACAAGGAGCTCCAACATCTCAATGTGGAAACCTAAACCCTAATAACTAAATTATCTTTCTATATATATATATTCGACTCTTTTTCGTTTAACCTACGTATTTAGTCACTCCTAACCTTGCTGTTTCACTGGGGTATAAACCTGAGGTGACACAGAGGTCCATTCCCTTAGTCCTTCATCGGCACGGGGACGATTAGAGGATACCCAAATGCATGGGAGCATTTTATATTTCCATTTTTGGCATTTAGCAGAAGCTCTTATCCTGCTGAGCAGTTGTAGAGGCGTGTCCAAGAGCCCAGTGGGGAGTGTGGCCAAGTGTGTGGTGTGAACTCACAATCTTATCAGGTTAATTGGTGTCTTTAAAGTGGCCCTTAGTGTGTGACTGTGTGTGTGTGTGTGTGTGTGTGCCCAACGATGGATTGGTTCCCCCGTCTATGGTTTAATCCTCCCACGATGCGAAACATCCCATGATATTTAAAGTGAAGATACAGTTCCACACATACTAACTCACGCTATGATCTCAGCACTGAAGTCGGGTTCGAGCCAACATTAGAGGTCATCATCGCCAGGTCCTTCCCTACGCAACTCACACCAATTAGGCTAGTTGTGTAGGTGGATGTAACGACACATGGAGGCTGCGGAGAGACGGAGCTAATTACCCTGGGGCCGACGATTTATCCTGACATTTTCCTGCTCTGCACAACAGCCATCTGCTCACAGATTTCTCCATTCAGCGCTTCATACAGCCGTGGACTATGAGACGACGTCGCACCACTTTAACCTTTAGAAGTCGGCGTCGGTAACAGAGAACGCCGTATAGGATATAATCTTCAAATTACACCGTGATCAGAGCCACGTTCCACTAGAACGTCCTCGCAGTGAGTTAGGATATAACACGTCCTCACTCGTACAGCTAAGAGTTGCCAATTTTACAGGGCATAAGATTTGTAAAGGAGAAACATCATGTAAAGCTCACATTTTCAGTCCTGCTACACATACAGTTAGTTATCTTACCAAAAGAGAACCTGTCATTGTTTGCTGGCTGCCCATTTCAGAAATTATTGGATTTAACCAGACGTTCAGATTTTATTTCAGACCCCCAGATCATCTACGGACCCCAGCTTGAGATTTATGTCTTAGATTTAACTAACTATAAAACTAAGAGCTACAGATAAGAGCTGAGCTTAATGCCTTTTTTTAATGGCAACAGTCAACAAAAATTGGAATATGTGTGTTCTGACCATTTTTCTGACTGCTCTTTCAAATGACCTTGCCCAAATCCATGAGGGTGCACCTCGATTTGAACATTCCACTAAAGATTCGGTTCTAATTTGGACTGGTAAAGCAATTTTGTAACAGAATGTAACACGGTTTAACACAATACCCCATGTAATGTTTACATCATCCCAATTTTGGGGCAGATAGCTTAAATCTTTCTGGCCTGGATAAGAGCACAGGGTGAGCAGCGAAACGAGGGATTAACTGTGGCAACCCTGCAGTCGAGGGAAATGTACGGTAAGTATTTAAAAAAGCAAGGTTGTATATTTCATAATTCAGTTTATTGGTAGCTATTGCTAAAGGCAGATGTAATTTACAGGAAAATGATTTATTGAATCATACATCGACATCGTAGCTGCTACTCAAGCGTTCGCAATGTTTGCATTTCCAAACTTTTCAGTCCGTGTTGCTGCAGGTCCCTTGTGACACCTTTATCTATAACTATAACTATAGATGTTGCACTCCTCAAACATTAAAGCCAGGCGTGTTTATTTGTTTTGTTAGTTGTTGTTTTCACATTGTTTCACATGCTTAAGTACAGTAAATTCCAGTGGAGCAAAAATTTGTCTTTTTGGGTCGGCTCAAATATTTTGTCTGGTGGGGGAGTTCAAAAAGGGAGCACTGGCAAAAGGTAAAGGGAGGGGAAGAAGGTTAGAAGAAATTACCCAAAAATGAGGGAATAAGAATATGAAATTAATACTAAAGAGAATCCCACAAGAACTGCTGGATAATCTGATTCTGTCCATGTCCCATCACTGTCAGTGTCTTTTGACACTCTTGGGTGACCACACACCCTACTGAACACAATGTGGGAGCACTCTGGTCCAGTTTGACCTGTTTCTGTTCACCCCCATGAATATATCCCTTATTACTCAATCACCATAACTAAGTTTGTTATCTTATTTGCAAAACTGAACAACTTTCCTTAACGTTTTTTCTATTCTGATGATCTCGTTTAATGGAATCAAATCAAATGCTTTCAATTGCTTTATATCCAGTTTGAAATCTCCCCTTAGTTTTTTAAACAGTGTACATCTCATTTACACACTGTACATGATTTAAGGCATATTTTGTATTTATTAAAAAAGGTGCAGCAATAATTATTTTACCTACCTGATAAATCAAGTTGGATCTCAACTTCTGAGTCTAAAGTCTAAAGTTTTGCATTTTTGATGTACTCTGTACCAGTTTATGGTGGTGGGAATAAGGAGGCTCCACTGGGAAGGTTTTTGTGAAGACCCTGAACACTGAAAATGCATTCACCTAATGCGAGTGTCATGTTCCAGAGATTTGTCTGATCCCATTGGTTTACAAACATGAAAGAAAGAAATGGAAAGAGATAATAAAAAAAGCAAACACTGCCTTAAATCATCAGTCTGCCCAACACTCTCAAAACACTAGATGATCTAGGGTTTTGGAAACTTCACTGGCTAGTTTATTACCTTGTATTATTTTGCACAAAATAATCTTGCATATATTACTGCTTCAGGGGTTACGTTAGGGTGAGTGAAAAGCGGTTGAGGGAAATGCATAAACAGCAAGTACCAACTGGTAAATCTTCCAGGAAACTGATTATGCTGCTTTACAGGAAAAAGAAAATCTTTCCGGACATAAAAAATAAATCACAAGGTGACTGCAACTACAGGCTCCTGCAGATGGCGTTGCATGAGGATGATCGGGCTATGAGTACATGCGTGGTGTGTGATGGAGTTCGTAGATTGAGAAAAGGTGGTACAGTGTCATTTCTTGTGTTGAAAACTGGATCACAAAGCAAATGAAGCAAAAAGGAGGGATTGCAGTTGGGTGTGCCAAAGGCTGTAGTGTGAAGGAAGTAGCTGAGTTTGCAGCTGTATTGATGCGTGTTAACATACCCGTCTAGCAGCGACAAAAATCCCAGTCTACAGGAAATCGTGGCCGATACTGACAGGCTCGGATTGCCACCGTGCTTCAAGTAGCCTGATTACAGGGACTGAAAAGACACAGATTGGACTGTTTATGACTGGGAACGTGTTCTCTCGTCAACCTGGTTAATCTGCCTGTAAGTAAGTGATTCTACATGGCATGATCTTTGTAGACCTCAGGATGAAGGACATGATGGGCTGTGCCTTGGGCAGAGCAGAAAGCAAATAGTGACTCAGACTTCAACTGGAGTAAGTGGAGACTCGAACCCATGTCTCTGTGGCTGGGAGTATATATGTATATAATATGTCCTGTCTTATTGCACAGATGTTCAGCATAAACTCCACTCTCCCTCCAGATGATTGTGAGTTGGTTGGAGGATAATTGGGCTCCACGGCTCACTTATTATTCCCTTTGTTCCCACTGGCTTTTTCACTTCTACATTAGAATCAACTAAGAGTACTGACGCTCTGCTCTGACTTAGGATTTGACCTTACAGAAGCTAAACAGAAGAAATTAATTTACTAATAATCTTCTCCTGACCTGCCCTTTTTTTTCCTGGAACGAAACAAATCAATGTTTAAGGTCAGTCCGAATGTTTCTGCAGATGCTCTGAACCCAAAGGGCCTGGCTTCGAACCGTGAAGGTCAGCTGAGAAAGTTGTATGGCCCAACAACGGAAAGATATTCCATCCAGGGAGCCGATGGGATCTGGGATTTTGTTACATGGAAGCCTTTAGTATTTATAATCGTCTCAATGGAAATCTAGGAACATGATATTACACTTCTTTCCTTTTCCATACAGGAACAAAGCAACAAACGGAAGCTGCACTCTCCTGTGTCCTTGTTCCTATAAAAATCAGAGGTTCTTCTTAGCGTGGCCTTTTGAAGCGGGAATAAAGCCAGGCCTCTCGTAACATGAAGGGAGCACATGCTTCGCGTGATGCGTTCTCGTCGCGTCGTGCTGTTAACTAGTTGAGCTTTCTCAGCCTGGAGGATGGCCACAGATAAAAGCGTACACGCCTGGAAACTCGGGCCTTCAGGGAAACCTTCAAATTTCATCCAGCTCAAAGAGCGATGCTTCCAAGCCCGAGGCAAGCCGAAAATAGATCCATAATAAAAAGCTCAAAGGATCCGAAAATGACTTGTGAGGATGGGGGTGGTAATGTACATCAAGGACTTGTTTGGCCTTTGGTGAATTTGCAGTTTCTGTACTTGCTGACTAGCACCTAGTGCACCGAAACGGCAAAGCGCTCATCTCATTAACACCTGCTGTACTTGCTTTACGTTATGTCGTCTTAAATACGTGTAGATCAGTTTAAACCAGGAAGCTTTAAATCAGTTGCATCAACAGTCTTCCTGAAGCAGGACTGATCATTGGGGATTAGATCATTCCCCATCATCAAACAGGGATGTCCAAACCACATTGGACCATATCAGAATACATAAGGGTTGATGTCACTTTGCCGAACATTTCGGTGGCTTAGCAGGTAGGACCGTTGCCTCCCATTAATAAGAACTTAAGTCCTTTCTGTATGGAGTTTGAATGTCTGAGTTTCTTTCGGCTCCCTCCCACATTACAAAAACATGTAAAACATGTTAGGTCAATTAGTGTTTCCTAATGTGTGTGTGTGTGTGTGTGTGTGTGCCCTACGATGGATTGGTGCCAGTCTAGGGTTGTTTTTGCCTTGTGCCAGGTGCTGCTGGCTAGGCACCGGCTTTCCTGCAACGCTGGCTAGGACTGAGCAGATAAGAAAATGAAAAACGCAAAGATACAAAACAGTTAACATTTAACGACTGAATTTCACTTTAGCACAATAAACTCAGCAGGATGTAAAAAGAGTGAAAGTGCCACAATTTACTGCAGATTATTTCCGCTGGTCGTGGGCCAATTAAATTCTGACCTTGACCGCATTTGGCCCCAGGGCTCGACTTTGGATGCCCCTGGCATTGGCGGTATAGAGCAGCATTTAGAGGTCGAACCTAAGTTTGACTAAACTAATAGTGTCTAAAAAAAGTCCTGCTGATACGAGCTAAAAAGACCTGGTTCTAGTAAAGGGGGACTAACTAGCACCAGGGGTCAGCGATTAGTGATGGTGGTGGTCTTGTGGTAAGACTAGAGCTAATCCTGGCTTATTGGGGGTTTAGGCAGTCTCTCAGGGTAGTTTGGTTCATGAGGAGTTCGTCCATACTGCAGTTAGGCATACTCTACAAGTGTTTAAATGAGTATCCCACAACAAAGATCCTTACTCATTGTTTTATAGTGGTCATGTATAATAAATAACCAGTACCACTAAAGCCAGTTCATTCAGGCAGAGATTAAAAACAAACACTATTAGGGGTGAAGGAGGCTATATATGGACGGTTCTACTGAATTAGTTAACTGCAGTCCCACAGTTAAAACGGTTATTTAAAAAAAATGCAATCAAGTATTCAACCCTTATATATTTATAACATTTTTGAAATGAAGTAAAAAAGTAAATTTCAGGATGCAGAGGTGGGGGACTCGAGTCACATGACTCGACTCAAGTCGGACTCGAGTCGCAATTTTAAGGAGTCGAGACTTGCTTGATGAACACTGATAAAACACTCGACTTGACTTGGGCTTGGTATTTATGACTTTTATTTGATGGTTGGGTGATTTTGTTTTGCAATGCGCGTAAACCTGGCAACCCATCAGATCGCGGCAGACCAGCAGAGTTGATGATTGCTCTTATCGAGGACGCGGCTGCTCCTAAAATAGTGAAATTTGGATTTAAGGAGTACGTAGTCGATGAGAAGAAGAAAAAACGAACAGTAACGTGCAGGGTTTGTACCAAAACTAGCCACACGACCATTCACCACTTCAAACCCCAGGAAAGTTACTGTGTCTGTTGTGCTAACGCTAATCACTGGCTAACAGAACATTAGCAAGTTAGGGCATAATAATTTGAATGACTTGACTTGAGACTTGACTTGACTTATAGCAGGGACTTGACTTGCTTGAATTTTTCCACAGTGACTTGGGACTTGCTTGAGACTTGAACCTTAAGACTTGAGACTTGCTTATGACTTGCACATGTGTGACTTCCTCCCACCTCTGTCAGGATGTGATTTTAAACAGGTGGTGTTAACCAGTGATTAGAATAAGACTTGGTACAAAAGCAGTATCCACGCTTGGCTACCAAGGAACTGTGGTAGCCTAGTGGTTAAGGTACTGGACTCTAAGCCTGGTAGTCCAGGGTTCAAATCCCACCTCTGTCAAGCTGCCACAGTTGGGTCCTTAAGCAAGGCTCTTAACCTTAATTGCACTTAATTTCTTGATTTGTAAGTCGCTCTGGATAAGGGTATCTGCTAAATGCCCTAAATGTAAGGGGCTGAGTCTCTAAGGAGCAAGGATGGGCAGAGGATCTCTAGCTGTCCACAAATATTTGAGTAAATTATTGAAAGGTTTACCCTTTTTTTCTGATTCGACTTGTTTTTTGTTGTCTTCTTTTCTATTCTAAGGCTAAATTATGGATGAAGAGACAAGTACAGAGGAACCTCAGAATTCAGACTTAATTGGTTCCAGAAGGCCTTTCAAACTTCAACTTGTTCAAAGTCAGAGCATCGAATTTCCGAATAAGAAAGATTAATCCTTTCCCCACCCCCCCCATGATTGATATTTTACACCTATATATGTACTGTATATCATTCATGATTAAAATGGTGACCTGAAATGACCTGAAACCAGTCACCAACTGAATGCTATAACATGTCTGGGGATGACAAAGAGCTTAAATCTTGAAACTTGCCCCAGACACTGCTACCAAGTGACCCATGAACAGCATCTAGCTCAAATACCAAATCTGCCATTTCATCCTTTACCTTAACAAAAAGCCCAGTGCTTAATCCATTAAAAACATTCTGACCACAAAGCCAACAAGAAAGCCTCTCGACTGTAAGCTTTTCATCCGCATTATTTCCTAGGCAATGACATGAATCCCTGCACTTTTGACTACTTGAAAATAAAAGCTTGATACTCATCGCAGAAACCAGCCTGTTTTTTGCCACAAAGTGCTCCTGTCAAACCCAAGCTTGACTAATGGATTTGCTCAGGAAAGAGCGGCGTTCCCTCGTATTGACAACTGCCCTCGTCACACACGGCCCTTCTTCAGGAAAGTTGAACGCTCCGGGCAGCCAGAAGAAGTTTTTCATTATATTTTCATTCTTCTAAAATGAATTTCTGTCTACACTAGTGCACTTCAGCCCCCCAAAAAAGGATATTGTCAAAGGAAGGGGCCGCGTGAAAGATTATATCTGAAGGCGCCAGCTTATGATCACAGGCTTTTACAGAAGAGAGCGAGTACAGAGGATATGAAAGGAGAAAAAAAGTCCTCTGGCTCTCCTCGCTTTCTCCTGATTGGCTGTGTTTGCTCAGGCAGTGGCTCGTAAGGATTAATCTCGTATTTTAACACGTGCCGTAAACACGGCTTATGATCTAGTCCCAGTGTGCACCAGTGAATTATTCCTTTAACCGTGGACGGGTTTATGGTTCCTACTTTAAGTGGGTTATCTGTGGGTCTGGGATGCAGCCTGATTCCTGAACGAGAAAGGACCTGTCCAGGACCTGATTACAGAATACATGAGGCATGCGGTGTGAATAGACTGATATAGAGTAACTACGTCAGGAGTTGAGATGTCATGATGTAGCCTGTAACTGTCACAACAGCGCCAGTGGTGCCCAAACTTGGTAAAAAAACTGAGTGTCCATTAAGGACAAGGAACAAGTTTTCTGGTCAGCTTCATTTCATTTGTTAATAGACATCTATTTCTGCATTTCAGGCCTGTAACACATTTTTTAAAAGTTGGCACATTGGGCCGTTTAGGGTTTCTAATTAATTTAAAAACTGAACCAACAAAAGACTTTAATAAAATTATTAAAATGTTCCTCAAAGATATTCCATATTTGTTCTCTGCATAATATTATTATAGCATTTAAGAAATCAGTATTCCGGATCTTTCTTGGAAGACACGGACGGCATGTGCTCTGGACCAAGATAAAACATGGACCTACTGTTATGAGGAACCAAAAGCCAGGTTTTGGCATGGTATGGGTTTGGGTCAGTGCCCAGCATTTCGATGATGCAGCATTAATGTAGAAAAGTACACTGAGATTTTAGAGCAACATAAACTGCCTACAAGGCGACATCTTTTCCAGAGACGCCCATGCAATTTTCAAGATGAAATGAAGTTGACCAGATTCTGTTCAGTCTGTCCATCCATCCATGAACAACCCCAGATGGGCTTCCAATCCATCATAGGGCACACACACACACACACACACACCCAAACACTAAAGGCCAATTTAGAGACATTATTAACCTAACACTTAGTCTAACACACATCTTTGGACTGTGGGAGGAAACCGGAGTACCCTGAGTAAACCCGGGGTGGACATGCAGACTCCACACAGAAAGGACCCAGGCCACCCACCCTGGGATTGAACCCGGGACCTTCTTGCAGTGAGGCGGCGGTGCTACCCCACCAAGCCGGGAGAGCTAGGGGCAGGGGGGGGTGTACTGTCCCAGCTTTTTTAGATTTTCCAAACATTTTTACAGCCTTCCAGTGCAAAACAGGACAAAACAAAGTTACACACAAAAGCTTAACATGCAAACATCGACCGATAAAAGAGTAACGACAGAACAACGTGACGACGGGCCAGCAGAAACATCTACGTAAAATAAAACCGACTGCCTGTGAGGGGTGAACAAATTTGAAAATTATGTAAAGTAAAGCGGGTGAAGCTTCACCCTGACATTAATACCATTTAACTATCTGGAGTAAGATATGTTAATGCAGTACAAGTTACCCTGTAGGAGCTGCTGTCCTGAATAGGACACTTTCTAAATGTGTCATGGTTACATGTACTTGTATTTTCCTTCTAGCTCTTATTCCCCGTCCTTTTCCCATGTCTGTGTGTCCTACTAACCGCCCCTCCTCTACTGTCTCTCTCAAAACCCCCTGAGCTGTTCTGAGTCCACAGCAAGAAATCCACTGGGAGTAGTTTCGGTGCATGAGGAAGGGTACGTATCACAAATGGATGTGTAATTTCATGGGACTTTGCTTCTGAAGGTATCTCTGAGCAAAGATGCTTGGCTCGGGGTAATGGTGTGGTGAGAAAGCCCGCAGATGTACCTCCATTTATCAGTGCTTGCATTTACCAGAACTGCTTTCTTTGCTCGTGCATAAAGTCATACAGGGAGGGAACGACTGAAAATGTGCTTCATGTCGCTTTTACCTGTCTGCATGACATCATGTTGTTACATGTTTAAAAACACAGCAATAAAAGATCTTCAGACAAGGTTTATATTATTTCTATCTTATACCGATGTCATTGCCATGAGTCGATTTGAATCATTCTGTTCTTTTAGAGCTCCTGTGGGGTAATCGGTCCATTTTGGGTGCAGAGGTTCCTTATTAAAATGAAAAACTTGACATAGTAGACCTGCTTAATAACCTGCTTATTGTAGTAATTGTAGTAAGGTAAAGAGTAATGTAGAGTGTAGAGATATAGTCAGGATTACATTTAGAAAAAAAAGGATGTTCACAATGATTAGTGATAATACACAGTTATTCACTAAACTCTTTTGCTGAGCTGTGTTTCGCCCGGGGCCTCAAAGCAAGAAGGTCCCGGGTTCAATCCCAGGGTGGAGTGGCCTGGGTCCTCCCCGTGCCTGTGTGGGTTTTCTCCCACAGTCCAAAGACATGTGTGTTAGGTTAATTGGTGTCTCTAAAGTGGCGCTTAGTGTGTGACTGTGTGTGCGCGCCCTACGATGGATTGGCGTCTCATTTAGGGTTGTTCTTGCCCTTGCGCCCAGAGTTGCCAGGTGGGCACCGATCGCCCCGCAACTCCATGGATTAAGTTAACACACGATTAAGTCCATTAATAATGGATGGATGAATGGCTAGATGAATGTGTTTCGCTTAGTTTTAGTCAGATTATGTTACGATTCTCGAAAGGGTCTGAACCCAAGTTGCGAATAAACCCAGCTGCGAGAGTATGGGGAATGCTCGTAGGCAGAAATAAAATCATTAACAATAACAAATAATGAAATGAGAATTGAATTAATAACAACCAATAGCGAGAGCTGGTGGCGAGTTGGGTATCAGGGCCGATGGGATTCGAACCCCGGTCTACAACGTCATGAGCGAATGCCTCAACCCAACGCGCCACCACAGTGTTGCCGACACACTTGTGCGCAACAAAATGGGAAGGGGGAGGAAAATGAAGGACAGACTAATGTACCGCGCTGAAGCAGACTCGGACAGAGGAAGAAACTTTCAATGGGGAATTAACAGAACGTAACAGGGCAGTCGTGGTGCACTTCAGGCGCCACTCACGTTTCCCTTTATTTATTTATTTGTATTATTTCTTTATTTATTTTCTTTTTTTTTTCTTTCTTTCTTTCTGTCTGTCTCACTCTCTTTTTTTTATTTATTCATTTACTTATTTGCTTCCTTAAATTAACACATTCGTTTTCTTATTAGCTTAATCCTTCTAGATTTAAGCAACGAACTAAATAAATAGTGTGATTCGCTCCGATGTGGAACGAATTACCCAAGAAGCCGGAGACCCAGGCAGGGGAGAAAGAGAAAACAGAAGGCAGTCCTTCCCGGCTTGGGAGAGGACCGTACAAAGAGCACGGAAGAGCCCGTAGGCCGAAAGTGACAGAGTGGGGAGCCTCTCCGGCGTGGAGAGAGCACCAAAAGGAATCACACCAACACCTGACCTTTCCCTGAAAAATTCTTTATTACCTCTATGAGGCCCGCTGTTAGCAGTTTCCCTAACACTTAGCCTTGTGCAAGAGAGCACAGAGATCTAAAGGTGTGACGGGGAACCCTGGTTGAGTCTCCACTTAAGTAGAGATTCAGCCAGGTGGGCATGGTTGGGCCTGATTGGCCCTGAGCCTTCTGGGAGTTGTGGTACGGCAAGGCCGTTGAGGACTACAACTCTAGTGCCCTCTGGAGGCAGCTGGAGAAACAGGTTGCTCCCTCTGGTGGTGGCAAAGGGAATAGCGTGGCTCCTGCTTGTGCCTGGTTGAGTGGGTCGGCTCCCTCTGGTGGCGGCAGAGGAGCTAGGCCGACCTCTAACAGATTTATGCTGTTTCACACTGAATAAAATGTTTTAAGGACTGTGATTAAGGAACTGGACCACTGGGTTCAAATCTCACCTCTGCCAAGGTGCCACTGTTACCACTGTTTCGTCTTTTTGTCCCTCCGCCCTCTGTCGTTCCCCCTCCTTCTCGGAACCACAGAACCGTTTTACTTGCTTCTAAAATGTTCAGGTTTGGGACAATATTAATAAATAAAGTCAAAATAATAGTATCATTATTAATAATTAATTGTATTTATGAGGCAAAAGCTTACACTCAATATATAAATGGATAGACTTTCCCAATCAAATGATGGCAACTCGTGCTATTTTTTTCACAGCAAATCAATTGGAACCAGGTGATATTTAATCAAAATCTCGTTTTGAGGTTAAACATTCTGGGTCTCAATTTTTCACATTTTAAGTTCAGTGTGTAACGTACTTCAAGCTACACATTTGGATCAACAATGTTAAAAAATAACGACTTAAGCGGCTCGGAAACCTTTTGATACTGATTTTTTACGTCATTCTATAACCTGACCACAAGAACAAAAACTCAAGCATCACGAGTTCATATTTCTAATTCAGTTAGCTTGCTGTATGAGCACTCAGAACAATTTTTGGTCCTTACATGTAAACTGCACACACAAATTAGGAGATATTTCAAAATGAAACATCCCCTAATGAAACATCCCCTGATTTTGTGGGCAGTGTAATAAATATAACAGCAGTCATTCATTGGCACCTGTGTGTGTGTGTGTGTGTGTGTGTGTGTGTGTGAGTGTGTGTGTGTGAGTGTGTGTAACACCTGAGGCAAGACCCAGTTCCATCCTCTGAAAACAGTGTCTTCATTTTTTCATTCCTGGAACAGCGTAACTTTAATTTCCTCACGCTAATAAAATATCCCCTTATTTTTGTGTATTTATTACCATTGCATGTTATTCCAAGCTGGTTAGTACTGGTCTGGTGCTGGTTTTGATGGTTTGCTGTTTTAGCAGAGCCTCCCGGTGTTCCATAGCAGCTTCACTTTGGGGGAAAACAAATGAATGTAAGTTATCAGAGCTATTTTTGCACATGTGAATGTAGTCTCATTTGGAGATTTGGGCTCTTAAACCGTTCTAATGGGAAACTGATGTGTGATTGGGCTTTATAAGTTGTTTGTTTATGTGTAAATAGCAGACATGTGGACTCGAGTCTTATGACAAATTTCATGACTTGAGACTCGACTCGATTAAATTAAAAAAGACTTGAAACTCGACTTGGACTTTACCTTCACTGACTTGCACT
>JAVSBV010000029.1:6003192-6022267 GCA_033117975.1 Parotocinclus spilosoma | reverse complement strand
ATACAAATTGCAAAAGTTGCTTTTGAGCAAAGTATATATATATATATATATATATATATATATATATTTTTTTTTTTTTTTTTGTGCAACAGCATTCATTCGCTTTGCTAAACCCACTCACTCTGCAATATCTCCATGCCACCACTAGGTGGGTGTGTCCCACTGCCAGATGCAGTAGTCTGGTTTCTACTGAACACTTCAGTGAAGTAACAAACAAGCGAGTTCAACAGGTTTCGGCTCTGCACTCATAAAACAAAGTCCATAGTGATAGGCTTTGGTAACTTGCACAGAGCCCTTTCAATGAAGTTCTAAGGAAGTTATAAAGGAAAGACTTCTGAGGAGAGTGAAATCTGTAGTAGCAACTAAGGGCATGTTTATGGATGTAATGTTTGGTTATCGACATACGTTTGGCTGTACAGTGCAAAGCAAAAGCAAAGTATCCCATGTTAACCCCTGCTGACCCTGGTCAGGGACATGGGGAGGGTTGGGAGCCTAACATGGAGATCACAGGGCACACATTCTGGATGAGAATGTCTATTTAGAGTAGATGTAATGCAGGAACTACCCTGCTAATCCAATAACTACTACATACAGATTTATGCATTTACATAAATTAATAACAGACCAATCCAGTTGCTGCTCATGGAGGTTAATTCAACTTTTAAGTCTTGGTCCTCCCAACACATTTACAGTTTTCCTATCCAGTACCTCAGTTAGGGCTGTGGGCCCTTGTAAATAGACGAACAAACTGTGAGTAAATTGGATGTAAAATGGACCATACCAAAAACTCTTTGTGCATATGTTAATGGATAGCAGTCAGTTGGGCCCACGTACTTTATAATAACCTTTAAAATTACCATACAACTACCATAATCCAGACCATAAATAACAGGACGATTGTATAACAAAACCTTTGGACTTTGGAACAAAGTAAAAAACCTCCAAATGTGTCAGGAAAAGCTAAGAAAAAACTATTCTGATGCAGTAATTGATGTTTTATTGAACAAAGTGCATTCAAATCAACAGATTTTTCTTTAGAGTCCTAATGGTGTTTCAGGGCCTAAAAAAAAGTATCTTGAAAGCAAATTACAGACAATATTTTCAATCTACAATAGTCTAGTTTCAGAAGCCACACAGAGTGCCGAAAATGCTGCCGATTACTTACGTGAAAAAATAATTTCACATAAGTAATCATTTAAACTGATTCAATTCAATTCAAAGCTTTATTGTCATATGCACAGTAGGAAACAAGTTTCCCCTGTTCAGTGAAATTCTTACTTGTCAGAGTATTAAGTAGGAAATAGTAGAAAGTCAAATCTAATTAAAAAATTAGGTTGAAAAAATAATAAATAAATGAATAAGGAAGTAGTAATCCTAAGTAAGTAGGATCCTAATACCTCCAGAATTATATACATTAATGAGTTGTACTGTATACTTAAATATTTATATACATTGTGCCTATAAAGTAAGCACCATTTTAACATTGTTGTAACATACGTGTGTTGGTTTGTCATGTCACTCACAGGGCATGTGGAGAAAACCTGTGCTCCTTGTGCTACACATAAATCTGAAAACAGCGGCGCTGCTGGTTGATGACTCATAGATATATTACATTGGAACTTACTTTATAAACACTATATATACCAAGACAAAAATTTTAGACAATAATCAGATTAAAATCTCATGATCCACGGCCCCATTGATTCTTCCCTTAACATCAATCAGTCGTCCTGTCCCCTTTGCAGAAAAACAGCCCCAGAGCACAGTAGGTATGGTGTTCTTGGAAAGCAACTCAGCATTCTTCTTCCTCCAAACATGAGTTGAGTTTTTTTTTTTTTACCAAAAAGTCATATTTTGGTTTCATCTGACCACTGGATATTTTACAAATCCTCTTCTGCATCATCCATATGCTCTCTGGCAAACTTTAGACAGGCCTGGAAGTACTGGATTAAGCATGTGGACATGCCTCATACTGCAGGATTTGAATCCCTCTCAGCGTAGTGTGTTACTTTGTTACTTTGGTCCCAGCTCTCTACGGGTCATTCATCAGGTCCCGCCGTATAGTTCTAGGATTTATGCTCACCGTTCTCATGACCATTTTGACCATGGGATGAAATCTTGTGTGGGGCCCCAGATTCACACCAACCTGAGTTCCTATTGTATATTCACTCTTCACAGCCTGGTGCAGGTCTACAATTGTTTTTTTCCTGGTGTCCTTCGAAAGCTCTTTGGGCTTGGCCATGGTCGAGTTTGGATTCTGACTGTTTGAAGCTGTAAACAGATGTCTTTTATACAGATAATGAGGTCAAAAAGGTGTAATTAACGCAGGTAACAATTGGAAAAGGTTCTTAAAGAAGAAGTTGTTGGAGCCATATATACTTACTTTCCACCATAATTAACAAATACATTCTTTAAAAATCCTACAAGGTGATTTTTTTGTGATTTGTTTTGATAGTTGAAGTGTATCTATAAGGAAAATTACAGAACTCTCATCTTTCTAAATAGGAGAACTTGCACAATCAGTGCCTGATTAAATACTTTTTTTGCCCCACTGTATATACATATCAGTCACAGTACTCTATATACATTTTTTTTTAACCATGAGCCAGCTATAGATTTGATACAAATTTTTGGCACATTTAGGTGATCCCCACATGGAAAACCATATATAATGTGTGGTTAAGCCCCTGACGTCATCAATGACATCTTATTCAAGATTATCATCAGTTGGGACTCCCAGACTCAACGAGTAAATCTAGTAATCACATCCTCTCTGGTTACTATAAGAAGAGAGACAGAGTCCGTGCTGGTGAAAGTCTAAGGGCTGATGACTAGAACCATGAAGACCTTCTTCTTTTGCGTTCTGACCTTTGTTGTGGTTCATTCAGCACCGACAGCAAACTTGCATCAAAATATCTACACGGCTTTGAAAGAAGCGAGAAGGGACCTGGCGAACACAAACAAGCAATCTGTGCTGAAGTACTCTGAGGACATGTATATTTTAAGATCAATCATAGTTACTGTGAAGAAACTGAAAACAAACCTATCAGAAACGGTAAGACTACCATGTTTTGCTAACGGTCTAGAAAAGCTATTGTCCTTAAGCCTGTTCCAATTTTATCAGCTTAAACATAATACGAAGTACTAATGTAAATCTAATTTACTTTTCAGATACTCAATCGGGAAGTCATTAACGTCTTTCAGAACATTACATGCAATGTAAGTTCTTCCCTCAACACCCATTCATAATCAAGCTGCAGTGGAATACATGAACTCTTATATTTATCCCTCTTTTTCTGGTTTTGCTAGCGTAAAGCACTGTGCTTGGCAAAAAACGTTCTGTCGCACTTTAAAGCAAGTGACCTAGGTCTTCAGGATGCAAAAGACTGGATGCTGCCCAGGCTGCTACGTGTCTACACAAATGTGAGTAATGCAAGAAAGCATAAAGCCAGGCTTCACTTTCACCTGCGGTGGACCCAGGTTTATAACTAATGCCTCCGTAGAACTTCTCATATTTCTCTCATGTTTTAAAAGACTTGATTACATAACATTCATACAAAAAAGTTTGGCCTCCCATGGTTAACTGTAATGTCAAGTTGATTTTCTGGTATCATGATAACAAATTGCAGTGAACAAACTTAAATGTGGTATCTGGATGC
Organism: Parotocinclus spilosoma; assembly: GCA_033117975.1. Lineage (NCBI taxonomy): Eukaryota > Metazoa > Chordata > Actinopteri > Siluriformes > Loricariidae > Parotocinclus > Parotocinclus spilosoma. The sequence goes on along the minus strand of JAVSBV010000029.1, from coordinate 6,018,608 downwards.
ACAAGTTTAATACTTAACAAGTTTATTTTTACAATCTGTATATCTGCAGAAAGCTCACTGCACAAATACTTCGAAACAAGATGAAGTCCCACTTCGCCAGCTTTTGCAACATATAGAGGACTGTGCAAAAAAGGAGTACACAAATCATCCCTGAAGGAATTTCTACTAATCTTCCACACCCACACAATTTATACACATAACCATACTGTGTAATGCCTTTATTTTGGTGTTTATTTATGTAAAATGTATTTAAACATGATTTATTTATTCATAAGTTATTAAAATATTTAAAAAATAAATTATTCATAAAGAAGGATTTTGTTATGATCTTTTTTGGCACTACACTGCAGGTCTGTTAACATTACACAGGTTAACTAGGCAAACAGTCCATAAAGATACAGTGGGAAAAAATAAGGAATTGATACACTGTTGTTTTTGCAAGCTTTCCCAACCAACAAAAAATGGAGAGGTATGTAATTTCTACCGTAGGTACACTTCAACTGTGTGAGATAGAATAAAAAACAAAATCATTAAAATCACATTAATAATAATTTGCCTTTTAATTGCACAAAATAAGTATTTGATCACCTACCAATCAGGAAGAATTCTGGCTCTCACAGACTCGTCAGTTTTTCCGTTACAGTTTTTCCTGTCCACTCAATCAATCAATCAATTGCACTCCAACCTCTCCATCATGCCATAGACCAAAGAGCTGTCTAAGGACACCACGAACAAAATTGCAGACCTGCACAAGGCTGGGATGGGCTACAGGACAACACTAGATGACTGTCAGTCCTCCTCCTGCTGGGGCTCCATGCAAGATCTCACCTCATGGGGTAAGGATGATTCTGGGAAAGATTACAAACCCGCCCAGAACTACAAGAGAGGAACTGGTCTAAGGAAAGTTGGGACCACAGTCTCACATACCGATAGTAGCACACTATGCCATCACAGATTAAAATCCTGCATGGGCACACAAAGTCCCCCTGCTCATGTCAGCAAATGGCCAGACCTATTTAAAGCTCTCCAGTGACCATCTCGGTGATCCAGAGGAGGCATGGGAGAAAGTCACGTTGTCAGATGAGACCAAAGTAGAGATATTTGGTATGAACTCCACTCACTGTATTTAGAGGCTGAACAAACCCCCCTAACTGTGAAGCATAGCAGTACAAACATCACACTTTGTGGTGTTTTTCTGCCAAGGGGATAGGATGACTGCATCGTATCGAAGGGAGTATGGATGGGGTCATGTATTACTTTTGAGCAATCTCCTCCCCTTAGTAAAAGCATTGAAAATGTTTTGTTACGTGACATTGACCTGAAACACACAGCCAGAGCATCTAAGGAGTGTCTCCATAAGAAGCATTTCAATGTCCTGGAGTGGCCTAGCCAGTCTCCAGACCTAAATAAAATATAAATACTTTGGCGGGAGCTGAAACTCAATGTTGCACAGTGCCCCAAAACCAAAATCTATCTTCTCCAGTGTATACAAACTTGGTCTACACGAAGTACTACAGGAAATGTCTGACCTCTGTAACTGCAAAAAAGGTTTCTGTAACACATATTAAATTCTGTATTTTAATGAATCATATACTTATTTTAAGCAATAAAATACAAATTAATTATTATAGTCACTCACAGTTAAAGTGTACCTACAATAAAAATGATAGACCTCTCCATTCTTTGTGAGTGGGAAAACTCTGCAAATCGGCTTTTCATCAAATACCACAGTATATGCTTAATATACAATACTAATACATATGATAAATCTTCTAAAACCTGAAAGCTCTGGTTCTAAAATCTGATTTAAATTTAAATAGGCAGATAATACCAAACAAGTTAGATGCTACAAAAAGTTTACCTATATACTTGGGGAATCTGTCAGTGCCTACTACCAGTAAAACTGCCCAGTGGACAGTGCCTGTTTGACAGTTATGCTCATTACATTTCTTACATTAATTAAGTATAATTTAAGAATTTTGGTATGGCCTTCTTTATAAATGAATACTTGTTAAAGCAATAACAGCATCTGAAAGCATAAGGCCTGTATAATTTATTAAATTAAGGATTAAACATGATACAGCAGAGTACATGTAAACATTTTTGACATTAAATAAATATGACTGCAGTGCACGAGTTAGCTCATAAAACACAGTATATACAGTTAAATACAGTTAGCTAGTGCTAAATGGTGCTACAGTGAATGTAAAACAGCATGCAGACATTCTCAGGCAAAACCCTAACTAGACCACACATGACATACATTACAAAGATCAAAAAAGATTCTTAGGTACTATAAATGACCAGTTTGTGATTCATATCTAAAGTTGCGGAAAGAGACATGCTAATCAGCAAGGGCATCGCTAACATCCCTGCACTGATGTGTTGCAACCACAGCTCAAGTAACACTTTTAATTCCTCCGTAATCAATAACTTGCTGAATGCACAATTTGAAATGAACAAGTGTTTTCACATCGAGAATAAAGACAAAAGTATCTGCTGCATTATTTAGCCATATGTACAATGGTTAACGTGTTTCTTCGCCAAAACTTTATTGTATTAATGTCTATATGCTTATATATTTACACAAACTGCTATATCAATTAATTCTTACACTCACAGGTGACTGGCCTGGATCTTGCAGTCAGAGAACAGAAACTCATTGTAGAAGGGACTCGATAGCTGTTTCTGGCCTGGACGATCGTTTCCTGCAAAGATTACGCAAAGCTAAGCAAACTGTTTTAGCAAACAACCTACTTTAAAATACGCAATTTAAAAGTAATCCTCAGACTGAAATAAAAGGAGAGATACTTCAGGTATATCATTACATTTTTCATTTAGAAATCTTTTTTTTTTATGTAAACTGGGATCAACTAGGGGTGAGACAAACTTCAAATGAGCTGAGCAACTCGACCCTAAAAATCTTACTGAAGAACAAGGACTTACAAGTCACTACTAGCTGGACTGTATCATGGTAATACTGTTTATGGCAACATTGAAATGTAGAATAAATCGGACCTGCGCCCCGTCTTAGGTCTCGCCTTGCCACCCTTTGAGGTCCTGGGCCTCTCTAGCTTCATCAGTGACTGGCGCATGCTTTCTTCAGTATACGCAAGGTACACATGGGACAGATCCACCTCAAATGGCTAAACCAAAGACAAGTCAAAAAGTAAGCACAGTAGGCAACATAACCACATGTGTTGCAGAACTTCAGTACAAACTGAGTGACACTTGCATCTTTTTCTTTCTTGTCTGGCAGAGGGGTTTGTTTTCTCATGTTGTTCCCAGTGTAGGCTACACATTTCTAAGAACGGAAAAGGAGAAGTTTAGTGTGACATAGCAGAACACCAGTACTAGCCACTGAACATAAAAAGACTGTTTGAAGGGTGTGAGATTTACCAGTTGCCATTCCCCAATGTCTTCATTCCAGTGTACATAATTCTCAATCATCTCCTATAGCACAAAGGTTCAACTAATTAAAACTAAAAGTCAAAAATGTAATTTAAAATGCAAAGTCAACATCTCTATTCATTTGATTTTCTAGTCTGAAACATCCACACACACCTGGTACTCCTGAGGGATAAAATTGTCAATAATGAGCATCTGCAGCCGGAGTTCCCTGCTAAGCTGACGAATATTTTCCAGCAGACCCTCAATCTCTCTGTGATGTTCCTGCTGTAGGTCTGCCATCTACAACACAAGACATGAAGAAACATGCTTTTGTTTATTTACCTGTGTACAGTCAAATACTAATTGGGCAAAGAAAAGCTTATACTGCTCCAGTACTGTATATTAAATTAACAACAACAAAAACAGTTATTGGTCCCAGTATCAAACTTGTGGTAGAGACAGTCACAGTCACTTCATCTGAGTTCAAGTGGAGTCTTTGTACTTGGACTTGGACACTAAAGACGCTGTATACAACTCACTTGCATGCACAGTCTCGAGTCGTTTTGTGCGTTTCAAGGTAAAGTCTACAAGTTATATCTTGGCGTTTTTTAAGCATCTAATATCTCTAGAATCTTTAAAGACTAGACTCCAGATGTCAGGGACACCCAACTTTGTCCAAAACTACCACACTACATCAACAGCAGCATCTACGCTAAAACTAACAAAAATACTTGGGTAGTCATGTTCTGAATTAGTTGTGAAGTAATAGTATTTAAAATCACATCTGCTTTAAGTCAATGTGCCAATCTAGGCTAAACTCAATGGCTATTAAGTCAAGTAGACAAAAAGTATGATTTAACAAGGCTAAAAGTCAGTCTGCTGACAGCGAACGCATGTATAAATTAATGAAATGAAGGAGTCGGAATTTTTTTATTTTTATTATTTTAAAGTATGATATAACAGTGACAGGAAAAAAACATGGAACAAATTCTATAATAATACTGTGCTTTCCCTTCATGGCTTATTAAATAAAATGTGTAAATATCAGCAGCAATCATCAGATAAACATGAGTTACCGTTTATCAGCTAGCAAATCTCTTTTCACTCACTTCGCTATTGAGCTCATAATAACGAGGAGCTATGAATCATACCTCTGACTTCGCAGCCATCAACATAGTCCAGACCTTCTTTAATTTCTTAGTCTTCCCTTGGGCCTCCTCCTGCAAACTGGTATATTTTTCCTCAATGTCCAAGCGTTCTTGCTATGATTGGACAAAAAAAACCAGATTGAACAGTTTGAGATACAAAGTAAAGCACACCTACCAGAAATCCTAATGGAACTCCCCAGTGAATAAACAGGCTCTGTTGATCTTAAGGTTTCTGTGCCTAAAAAGTATCAAAAATAGCTTTGTAAGAAATGCTACCTCCTTCTCCTCTAGTTCTTTGCGGAGCTGTTCAGCCCTCATCCGTCTCTCCTCCAGCTCATTGTTGGATTCTTCTAGAAGCTTTTCCTGCTCTTCTGCCTTGGCCAGCAAGTCAACTCCACCAACAATTACCTTTTTCTCTAGAGCAGACAGCTTTTCAAGTAACTGGTGGTGTTCCTGTCTGATGATCAAGTAAGATTATTAAAGTACTGCCAACAAAGCACATTAATGCATAAAAGAGAAATTCAATATTATTGTCAATGCAAGATAACATGACCAAATATGTCAAGTAGTGGATATTATATGGATGGTTGTCTTCAATATTTGAGCTTCTAGTAAATTGGCTGAGAGTAGATTGCATTATCACACACACTGCCACTACTGCTTGACTCACTGGGCTTTAAGAAGGTCTTTCTCTCTCTTTTCCAACTCTGCCCGGGCTTTGTTCCGCTCCTCTTCCTCCATGTCCAGCTTGGCTTCCAGGGCTTTTCGCTCCTCCTCAATCTTAGCCTGCATCTCTACCATTTTAACAGGGGACACCTTCTTCTTTCCTGTTGACAGTTGAAAAAAGACACTACTGCTATTCATATTATGTTTTACTGGTTTAAAATTCTAAGAGTCTTAGACTAAACAATGCCGAAAAAATGTGAGAGGCATGGCCTTTCTTTCAAATGCAAGTTCCTTACTTCTTAAGATAGATTTATCTTTTTTTCTTAGGTTAGCAAACATTTTTTATTAATTGCAAGAAATACACAGCCTATATTTTTATAATAAACAATTCCAGTACTGACAACAAATGGCCCTCTACTTTGTTAGTGTATATAATTAGGAGAAAAGCAGGAGAACAAGTGCAAGTAGAAGAAGTTGCTAAGGTTTTAGTCTATCGGAGATCTATATAAATATCCATTTGCTGCATAAAAAATATATATACTACTTATTTAACAAGACTATAGGTACTTGATTTACAACAGTCTCATCACAATCCTATCACTAAACTCAGAAAAAAAATCACACAAAGGATCCCACAAAACTGCAGGACAATCTGATCCTGTCCATGCCCAATCGCTGTTGAGTTTGAATCTCATTTGCATAACTGACTTTCTTTGACTTTTCATTTGCTTTTCTGCTGATCTTGTTTAATAAAATAAAATCTTATTTCTATATTTATTTATCTTCAAATCGCTTCATATTCATTTTGAAATATCCCCTAACTTTTGTGAGCAGTGTATGTGGTTTTCCTTCCATTCGGTCTCTTTTTATCTATGTTTTATGGCTTAGGTTTTGCGTACGCATACCAATGACCCCACATACATTTTATAGCTGCTTCTGCTGGTCAGGGTTGCAAAGTTTCTGATGCCTGACCTGGTAAATGCAGGTTGAAGCATAAGCCCGCCCTGAATATGATGATTGTCCTTCTCAGTGAAGTCCCAACTAAATGGGCACACCTACACAAAATATTTCCCTTATACAACCACATGGTTACGTGAATCTCAAGCCCTGTAAGTGTGAAGTAATACATTTTCACTGTAGGCTATATATGTATGTACACATGGTTCTGTGAGATCCTGACCATTAGTAATTGTAGAATTGTAGAGTATTTATTTGGGTTTTCCATACTGTGCCATTTTTTTTTTCTAATTAGAGGTTGTATATAATTATCCTTTTCTGTCTTGTATGCACTTCATTAAAATGCAGCTAGCTTTTGAAGTAAGGGACCAATCAAACTAACCCACGCAGTTTTGGAAAAAAAAAATGCACATAATGCCCTGCCTGTCTGTGGTCAGACTGTGACTCAGCTCTGTGCAATCAGACAGTTGTTCTTAGTGATAAACGCAACATGTGTGTCAGTTACGAAAACTGGCTGTGCTGAGTGTTTGATTTCAATCAGTCGCCTTTTCTGAATGACACTCCAGGGTTCATGCCCGATAGTGATGTGATGCCTGTACTGCAGTTGTTCTGTGAAATTTAAACACCAGGCAACAATTTTTAATTAACTGACTCTTTCCTGGCTTAATTTGGCATTCTTAAAGACTGCATGACAATGCCTACAATCACAATTGTAATGGCAAGCTGAAAATAGGATAATGATAATGTGAATGTATATCAGTAAAATAATTATTCTTTCTTTCTTTATTCTTTTCTTTAATGTACCACATCTTTAGTTTTTTGCCTTCAGCATTATATGCTACTGCTTTCTGTACAGTCATTCTATTAATTGGTTACTATACTGCTCACAAAAATTGGGGGATGTTTCAAAATGAAATGACTACAGAATAACTCCTCATCGCTTGGTATCCTCACTGTCAAGCGACGCGGTGTTATTCTGTCCCATTCGGTCTCAACACATCTTAAGATGTGCAACAGTTGCTTTTTTTGTTTCAAACTTCTCCACATGCTGTCTGTAGAACTGCAGCCTGGACAGTCCAGTAGACATGCCCTTTTTTTTCAGACATAAAGGCAGTATGAGCTCTTTCACCAGTGGGCTGCTGCAGAAATGTTACGATGACTTAACCACAACAATTCACAAAAAAGACATCAATGAAATGTTGAAAAAAAATGTATTAGAAAAAAGTTAAGAACAAATAACAATAAAGGTATTTAGCCTTTAGAACAATAGTAAAAATACATATCTTTTAAGACTGCTCATCTGTATCTTACTAAAGCGTATTTTTGATTACTGAAAAAAATATGTCCGTATTAAGGTAGTCTCTGTCTGCTGGGACCAGTGTGTGATGCCACCAAATAGTTTGGTTTTGGTATGCTCTGCTATAACATTAGCAGAAAAATCTGAGCTCAAATGCTCTCAAAGACTTAGCTCCACGTTCAGAAAAAAATGTTAACTAAAGGCAGCATGTGTGAAAAGTTGATCTGTTATAAAGGAAGTTTGACCTTGAGGTTTGAAATGCCTTAGCATTGTACTGTGTTCAACCAACTTCAGTCTCCTTACTATAAGTAACTGATATCAGATTGCATTACACCAGAAATACACTGTGTGGTACAGAAAACCTAGAAAAGCAAAAAAGACAAACTGAAAAAGATTCTTACCTCGCCGTTTCCTGCGACCATCTCCAGCCTCGTCCTCTCCTTCGTCCATCTCTTCTGACCCGCTGCCATCTGAGCCAGAGATCTCCTCTCCTAGACACAGGCAACCACACGCACAGCAAGTCATTAACAATGATGAACTGCGACTCTTTTGTTATTAGGGAATGTGAACACACCATGTTACTTTATATACCCAAATCAAATTTATTTATATAGCGCTTTTTACAATGGTGTATTCTCCCAAAGCAGCTTTACAATATTACTTAACATCTCATAAGGCTAATCCCAAATTAAGCAAGCCTAGGGCAACAGCGGGATGGAAAAACTCCCTAAATATTGGAAGGAAGAAACATTGCAAGGACCAAGACTAAAAAAGGGACCCATCCTCTATATTTTTACTATATTTTAACACCTAGGTTTACACTTTTAAAAAAGTAACAGTGTAAAGCATATGATGAATATGAAACACAAATATGAGACCCAGATCTAGAGGTGAACCGATCTTAGCAAAAAAGATGACACCTATAATAACCACTGATTACAGATCGGTTGTCTAATGTCTCTGGAAATCATAAAATGATTAAACACTTGACATTTACACTGTTCACCTGCTGCTGCATAAACTGAATGCATCTGGCTGATAGGAAAGTACAGGAAACAGGCAGGTTTTTTAATTAATTTCTAATTATTTTATTATAGCACCACCTTTGGCTCTGAAGTAAAAAACGGAATTTTGGGTTAGGCTCTGGACCCCTCCCAAGTGAGTCTCGAGGGATTTTCATATTTTCAATATTGCAAAAACTTTTTTAAAAAATGGAACAGTTTGTTGGAAGATACATCCATTCATTAGCTTCCGCTTAACCCACACAGGGTCATGGGCCAACTATGGATGCAAGGGCAGGAGCAATCCTAGACAGGTCACCAATGCATGGTAGAGCATGCACAGCTTTACACACTAAGAGACACTTTTAGAGACACCAATTAACTCCTATTATCCTCCCATGTCTTTTGACTATAGGAGGAAACTGAGGTACCCGGAGTAAACCCACACAGACACAGGGAGGACATGCAGACTCAACACAGAAAAGACCCAAGCCGCTTCACTCTGGGATTGAACCCAGGGCTTTCATGCTTTGATACAGCGGTGCTACCCACCGAGCCACCGTGCTGCCAAAGTTTGTACGAGATGACACACAATCGTATATGTACCTTCTTCCAACTTTTTCCTGAGCTCTTCGATCTCCTTCTGAAACTGCCGTAACAGAGCATCTTTGGGGTCCTCGTTGATTCTTGCTTTATTCTTGATATTCTTTGCACGATTAGCATAGCGCAATGTGCTAATGGTCTCATCATAGTTGTAATCTGCTGGTCCTATGTTTGCACACTAAAAACAAAAGTTTAGCTGTACTTTGATATTAAGAGACAGATGTAGAAAAACAACCCAACAGCTGATCAAAGCAAAATCCAGCCCCAACTATGAAAACTACTATAACTTTGTGCTTGTAAGATGGATGAATTATATATGACTGATCACAGTTAAGGTACCATCATGGTTTTGGAGTTCCCTCCCAGTGAATCCTGCAATAGGCGAGTGAGTTTGGAGTTTCTGTAGGGCACGTGTGTGCTCTTTCCATCCACCAAGGCAGAGATAACATTTCCCAGGGTAGACAGGGACAGGTTGATCTTTGTGGCCTCTTTAAGACGCTGTCCAGTGGCTCCTGTCTTGCCCTGCCTCTCAGAGCCCTGCGTTGTTTACATGTGTGACAGTACTTAATTAGTTTAATTATGAGAAACAATAACACACTAACATTCTACTTGTTCTTCATTTCCTTACCGCCAGGTCCACCAGGTGCAGTTTGCCCATGCGCACGTGCTGGTTTCCATCGACACCCTTTTCGCTGCACTCAATGGTGATGGTAAAGATGGCATGAGAACGAGAGCTGTGCTCGTTCATATTAGTAGCACCGACAGAACCTGCACAAACAAGAATGAAAACTGTTAATATCTTCAAGCATGCAACGTAATATTAACCGCTTGTTAAAATGTTAAACAGAGGTTTTTTTTAAATATAATTAATGTGCACGTTTTTTACGACTTTAAAACTGATTAGTCCGTTCCAGATGTACAAGCCACAAGCAGATGTGTACAGTAGATGGAGCACCAGTCTATCACTCATGGCTCAGATGTGGTAGTCGTTGCTCCCCCTTCTGGCCTCCCCTCCCATGGACAGAAGCAATTGTGTCTGTTTAATGCAGTGGGGTCTCAAACATATTTTACCACAATAGTGGGTGGGTAAATTACCACAGAGCCATCCAAGGGTCATATGCACACATACTCACCGAGCACTTGTTTCGAAACTCATTGACCAATTTCCTAATTCCACTTACGATATAGAAGTACTTTGTAGTTCTACAATTACAGACTGTTTACTCTGTTCTCCAAGGGTCAGGACCCCCACAGGACTGTCACAAATCAGGTACTATTTGGGTGACCACACTGATGTAGTGGTAGGGCGACTGAGCTTGTTGTGCTGATATAATTGGATCAGACACAGTAGTGCTGCTGGAGTTTTTAGCCCCCTTATAGTCCCCACAGGACTAAAAATAGTCCACAAACCAAAGATATCCAGCCACCAGTATCCTGTAGGTAGCATCCTATGAGCACTGATATACAATTAGTGGATGACTAACACAAACTATGCAGCACCAGATGAGCCACCATCTTTGACTTCACATCTATCAAGTGGGACAATACAGTAGATGTGTCTAATAAGAGTGCACAGTGAGTAAACAGTGTTTAATTCAATTCACCACCAACACATCAGTGTCACTGCAGTGCTAAGAATGGTCCACCGCCCAAACACTGCCTGATCAGTGGTGGACATGTGTCAGTACTGACTATTAGAGAACAGAGTACCGGATACTAAAAAAGCCTGCAGCGAAACAGATGGACTACAGTCTATACAGTGATTCTATAAGCTATGTGGAACAGATAAAATGGACAATGAGGTTTCTCTAATAAAGTAACCCATATCATGTTATTTAATTATTTTTATATAGAGTTTTTTACAATGGTGCATTGTCTCAAAGCAGCTTTGCAATATTATATTAATTTAAAAGGCCAATCCCAAATGATAAAATCATTTTATTTTATTTGGATATTTGAGGCTATTATATAAATGCCCCGATCTAAATTTGCGCAATGCAAGGGCATTGCTATATACTGCAAACACGCTATGTCTATACTGGGTAAAATAAAGGCATGCACACAAAACTGCATTTGATTACCTTTAAAATGGCAATGGAATTTAATCTTCTTAATTTTTAAATAATCTTAATTTGGTTCAACTGTTTTCTTAATCACATAAATGCCACAGTCTGACAAAATAAGAACTGAAATTTTATCTGGAACCGAGATTGCATAATGCAACTAGTTTGAAAGGGTTCTTTGCATGCAATCATCACCAGCACTAAATGCATTATATAGGCGTAAACACCTGTAACAATTTATGACCTAACAAACTTTCTAAAATCCAAACAAATCACTGCATTTTAGTGCTCTTCAAATATACATCAGCACGCACAAGTTTATATACAAGCTTATATACACACATGCATTTAGTTATGGATACATAATTCTGAAAATGAATGCACATTTTCACAACATACTTTCACTTCAATTATTGAAAATTAGGGGATATTTTATTTAGGGAATTTTTTATGCAGTATATTTAAATGTACAGCAGATTGACTCAACTGATACAGACTTTGCAATTTAAGCAATTATTTGTTAAAGACCTTGCAGAGAATGGGAATTCTAGTCCATACTCCAGTACTCTAAGACTAGACGTTTTCTATTTCTTGTTTCTCGGATGTCTCTACTTAAGAATCTACTGAGGAGGGAGAAAAAAAAAAAAATCTTTATTTTTCAGCACTTTTCAATTTCTATGTGTAATCAATACAAGGAAGTGAAAATACATTTTTATTTTAAAATACATTTTTATTTTAAAATACAATTTAATTAAAGTGAATCTGGAAAAAAATAAAATAAACAGAAAAAAACGGTTAGCTCCCGGAAAAAGATAAAAAATTAAATACATTTTTTTTTTTTTTCGAATTTCAACAATTAGTGCTGCGGTGGATTTGATTTTTTAAATAATTTTTTTTACATTTATTTATTTTTTTGTATTCTTCAAATATGATCGTCAGCGGATCTGCGAAACAAGAAATCAAAAAAGTCTGGCTGACCGCTACTCTACAACAAGCTCCAATCACAGAGCTTGGGCTGCCACAGTCGCTGTGAATGCCATATTTTTGTTTTGCTATAAATGAGTTTCATAACAAACATATACCTTGACTTAAGAGCTTTTTACATTTTTTCCATTCTTGACTGGTTCTGATTTTTGTTGTAAATACATTCACATTCAGTTTCTCAAAAATGTTAAAGTTATCATGCATGAGTTAATTCCTCGCTCCAGCCCATTTGTAATTTTAAGATCCATGTTGTGTTGATAGCTAGTGAACGCTCTTTCACTTTTAACCCTGTGATATGCTTTTGTGACTAACATGACCAACTTGAAATCGGCTTTACTGTCTGTCTGTAGTATTTATATGTCCAGTGGTTCAGAATCGGTAGCAACATTTTTCTTTGCTTATATTTGGAATCTGACATTGCTGTGAATTCAGATTATTTTTTTCAAGAAAAAAAAACACAAAAAACACAAAATCCAGAACAGTGAAATCCAAATCTCAGGAAAGAAGTATCCAGGAGGGATTGGACCAACTATTTGTCAAGAAATGACAGCACTGGTTTTGCTTCAACATGATGCAAGAACGAATAAGGCAATATTTGTGCATGGCGGAGTGTTAAACATGCTAAACAATTCTTAATTGTCTGTTGATTAGGTTTATTTAAGGTCGCTATCGTCATCAGTGGCCATTTCAGTGACGCACGCAAGGTATGTCTATGCACAAGGTTATATAAGGACTAGTCAAAAATATACACACATGTCAATGCCAATTTAGTGTAATCAATTACCCTAACATGCATATATTTGGACTGTGGGAGAAAACCGCAGTACCCGGAGTAATCCCACATAGACACTTAGAAGGCATGCACACTCCACACATAAATGTGACTCTGCTCCTAACAGGAAGGTGCCACAAGACATTTTTATGCTGCTGCCCTTACTCACCTCTGACATTGGGGCAATTGTTACTGATGAACCTGGAGCTAACGTTAACATATGAGAATTTATGACAGAACTACAACAACCAGTCATTTTACAATACTTTAAAACTACTAACATAAACAATAGGCACACTACAATACATGCAAATGCAATATAAACTTACGGTTTTTGTGCCCAAGAGTCATAATTCTGTCCATGTCATCTGCATTGTTCACAACATAGCCAGACAAGTCTTTAATGTACACTCCCACGTCCGGCCTTTCTTTGACCTGTTTGGAAGTTTTACAAACACATGCAACCATAAGTAAATCAATAATAAGCTTATAAAGGCTTTAAACTGCTGACAGAGCCCCATTGTACTTTTCTACCCAATTAAAACCACTGCTAACTAATAATTACAAAAATGAATGAATCAATTAAACTAATAAACAGAAAATATTTAGGGAAGCAGAATTAGTTACATTAGATAGAAACATATATACATAACAGGCTCTCAATGCTCATGGGATCCTGCTTTTTTAACAAGACGATGATGCAACAATGATATTGTAATGTTTCAGTTGCTCACCTCCAGTCTTTGCATCTGATCCTTCCCTAATAAGTCCCTCACTTCTTCGTTGTAGATTTCCAAGTAGGAAACTCTAACCAAGAACCTGTAATGAAAGGAAAGGACAATTGCCTTCAGAATGTGCTAGTATAATTCAGAATAACTTGTTTCAATGATCGCGAGTCATCCTGGACCAGATGATGCAAAACCAGGATACTACTACCACCAGATTTCACAGACGGCATAAAGTCCTTATACTGAAACGCAGTGTTATCACTTCTCCAGACATGATGTTTCTCATTCATTATAATATAATATAATATAATAACTAATATACATAGTATAAATACTTTTACTCATCCATCCACAAAACATTTTTCTAATAACCTTCTTGCATGTTCATATGATATTTAGCAAACTGTACCAGGCAGCAATGTTCTTTTTTTTCACTGTTGTGCAATTTTCTCCTGACGGTGATGTCCTGAACACGGAGCATTCACATTTAGCCAATGTGAAATTGGCCTTTGGTCACTGAGTCCAAATTCTTCACATATTTTTTTTCACAGGGTTTTGTAAGCATTTCCAACATAATAAGCATCAACAACCCTTTTTTTGAGGTCTCATGACACATTTCCACAAACACGAGTTGAGAATGTCAGACTTAAAATGAATCCCTGTTCTTTGAACATTACAGGGTGACCAATTATCTGATTGAAAGACACCTGACTCTAATTTCACCTTCATATTAACTGCTTGTCCAAAACGTGCACATATGTTTGCCTCTCACAGATATGTAATACTGGATCATTTTCCAAAATAAAGAAATTTTTATCAAATAAAATAAGACTCTTTATCTAACAGTTCACATGGGTAAACATTTTCAGACCATTTGTGGTGAAATTTTAGCAGAAAGCAAAAATGACATTTTGTCATACACATTTCATTACAAAGGTATTACTTAGACAATTTTTGTCATCAATGAATGTCACTGAGAATAGACTAACTGCTAAATCTTAGGCTTACCTTGTGTCTCCCTCAGCTTTAGCAATGTGCCCGAAAATGTGAGCAAACGAGTTTGGGATGATCCCTCTGAGTTCAGGTACCGCTCTCACACCTTCCATGGTGAAGGTCTTCCCAGTACCCGTTTGACCATAGGCAAAAATAGTCCCTGTAAATTTATGCAATGCAAAGTGCAAAATGTCGTATTACTACATGACCATACAATGCTGGCAAACGCTCTGTAATTTAGTCTTAGGGGTGTACTTACACGATGTCTAGTTGCCTTGTAATGTTCCAGAGCACATTTTTCTTCCCTCCCCACTCCCCTGCTGTCCTTCCCTTGTGCTTAAATGTTCTGGCCCCAGCACTACTTACGTATTTGGTGGTTGAGTCGGTCAGCACAACAAAGTTTATGGTTGCACTTAGTTTGTGGCTTTTTTTTAAAGTCGTTTCAGATGAAATGAGACACATCCCTTATTTATATATATATATATATATATATATACACACACACACACACGTACACACACGTACACACACGTTATAAAGCGTGAGCCAGACAAACACAGAGCAGGGAACTTTTTCAGCACAGTAAGGTTTCTAACCTTGTAGAACATTTCTCTCAGATCGTCTTTGGGATTTACCCAGGAGGCCACGGCATCACAGAAAAAAATAAAATCCTAAGAAACAGTGAGAGGACAAGTGAGCAAACACCAGAGAGAGAGACAGCGAGAGGGCGAGAGAGAGAGAGGGCGAGAGAGAGAGAGAGAGACAGACAGCGAGAGGGCGAGAGAGAGAGAGAGAGAGAGAGAGCGAGAGAGGG